>JBBIGA010066940.1:0-12207 GCA_037576975.1 Alestes dentex
TTCAACAAAGTAACTGTATTCTAATTACCACCTATTTAAACGGTAACTGTAACGGAATACAGTTACTCATAATTTGTGTTCTAAATACGTAACGCCGGTACATGTATTCCGTTACTCCCCAACACTGTATATAAGTTTGCAGGCGAGAGAGCAAAATTTTCCAGCTTCCTAAAGCAAAAATACAAAAAGGGTAGGATCTGGAATAAACTAAATTACCAATTAAAAATGTGTATAACTAAGTTATCTAATCAGCAAATCGGAGTAGTAAAAATTCTAGAAGTCTTTGTTGTTGTTGTTGTTGTTTACTTATTGTCTATTGGTAGTGGATAAACCATCCTGGGCACAAAACCCTGATTTTCACCATTACATTATACATTGTTCAACCAATTATACAATTGTACAATTATTTGAAATGATTATCAGTATTCATTTGCCATGATGAAATGATACTTTACAATCATGTTGTAAGTTTTAGTTGTGATTCTAGGTTACTCACTACTTCACGCTATATTAATTCACAGCTATTGGCACCAAAATGAGAGTCTAAGCTGCAACGTGGCATAACATGGTCGCTCTCTTTCTCTCTCCCTCTCTCTCTCTCTCTCTCTCTCTCTCTCGCTCTCTATCTCTCTTTTCATCCCTTCATTTTTCTCACAGTCTCATATTTCCTCTCTTTCACCCAATGCTTTTTTTTGGTGAATCCTGTTTCCTTTTTGACTTCAATTCATCCCCAACTTCTCAGTCTCCCTGTCTCTGCTCTCATGTCTTCACACTCTCCTCTTCTCCTGTATTTCTGACAATCCAGTGAGTTCCTCCAGTCTATCTCAGCTGCAATGAAGGACTTGCTCACACCAGAGGCACAAGCTTTACCACTTAGGCTCTGTTTTGTGTGCAGAGTGGTTACTTTGGCTATAACGAGTCTCTGTAGAACCAAATGCTATTTTTGAAATACCCTGTTTTTCACTCAGTTTATTAATGTGATTTTCTCTCATGCTCTTTTCTTCTTGTATTACAGTCTATTCTATCTGTTGGTCCCCTTCTGTGTGACAGCAGCAGCAAGACAGACTTTCTGTAACTAGGGGTAATAGAAGCCAGATGAGTTAGAAAAACACACGGGAAAGAACTGCCTATTAAAGTGCGGTTCCACCATCATTCCTCACATGCTCCTGCAGACTAGTGGGCTGAGGTCTACTAAATCAGACCACACGGCCCAATGGTTCTAATGGAAATGGCACTCTCTTACTTTCCTTCAGGACTCTCCCGAATCAGTTCAGGTTAGACGATTAACGTGTAATACACTGTAACGTGTAATACATGTCACAGCACTTATAATATGAGGTAAAAAAATCAAATCATAGGGCAGACAGCATATCTGGCACTGCTGCAGAAAGGATTTCACTGAAAGGATTTACATAGTATACTGTAATAATGACATAGAACTTGCATACCCAGTCATGTTTTTTTAAAAGAAAACTACTGAATTATGGTAAAGGACACGAATGAAAACGTTTTCAAGTGCAGGAATGTGAAGGTATGGAACAGAAATTTAGCAATAGTGCTGTACTTGAGCCCTGTATGATGTTACATACATTAAATGAACATCAGTCAAATTTGAGCCAAAGTTTATGTTAGAGTTATAATAATTAATCGCTAATTAAAAATATTTGCTATGCTATTATAATATATATATTTGACAACATGTATTTGAAAAAAAAACCAAATCTGCCATTTCATTTTAATTAACAAATTTTATTACAATTTTTTTAGATAGCTTTAATACTGTTATTTCATGCAGGAACAGAATTCTGATCATGGGTGTCTAAAAAACAAACCTAAACTGGAAATGCTGCTCAAAGTTTAGCCTTGTAAAAAGTCCTCTAAGTAAAGTTTATTAATTCAGTAAATACAGTGGCAGGTTATATTTTGGAAATGCATTACAGCAGAACCCCAAGGAGCAGTGTAGGTTAGCTAACATGAAACAGCACAACAAACAGGTGAATGGTGCTCGTGTGAGACGCCTTCCAGCTCCTGGAGACCAGCAAGCTGAGGGTGGTTGTGGTTGCTGTGCGGGCTCTCATCTGCGGAATAGGCTTGGGTGTCCTAATCATAAACATAGACAGCGCAGTCCTCCACAACCTCATGCTAACCAAGGGGTTGCTCTTGGCCTTTGGCATGCCATTCAAAGTTACCGCTTATTTGCAAAATGTACCGATGTTTCAAAAAGTGGTGTGGACAAAATGGATCATAACATTAATGTGTCCCAAGTTTCCCCAGATTCCCCAGCATCCCCAGCATCCCCAACATCCCGAGCATCACCAGCGTCCCCAGAATCCCCAGCATCCCTAGTGACCCCAGCATCCCCAGCATCCCCAGCATCCCCAGCGTCCCCAGCATCCCCAGAATCCCCAGCGTCCCCAGTGGCCCCAGCATCCCCAGTGTCCCAAGAGTCCCCAGCTTTCCCAGTGTCCCCAGCATCTCTAGCTTCCACAGCGTCCATATCTTCCCCAGCATCCCCAGCTTCCCAAGCATCTAAAGCATCCCCAGTGTCCCCAGCATCTCCAGCATCCCCAGCTTCTCCAGTGTCCCCAGCATCCCCAGCGTCCCAAGAGTCCCTAGCTTCCCCAGTGTCCCCAGCATCCCCAGTGTGCCCAGCATCTCCAGCATCCCAAGCTTCCCCAACGTCCCCAGCATCTCCAGTTATAATGCTGGCAGTGAATTTTTGCTAGTTAGCTAGCCTGTGAATCCATGTGAATCTGCTAGTGGGTTATCTCAATGTGTGGACATGGACTGTGGCATTTTGTTTCAACAATAAAGGTGAACAGTGCTTGTGTGAGATGCTCTCTGGCTCCTGGAGCCCAGTGAGCATAAGGTGGTTGTGGCTGTGGTGCGGGCTCTCATCTGTGTAGTAGGCTTGGGAGCCCTAATCATAAACACAGGCAAAGCCAAACTCTCCATTTTCGGTGCAGTCCTCCTCAACCTCATGCTGCCCTTGGCCCTCGCCAGGCCTATAAAAGCTTCTGCTTATTTGCAAAATATACCAATGTTTCAAAAAGTGATGCAGACAAAATGGACCATAACATTAATGCATCCTCAGCATTCCCAGTGTTCCCAGCATCCCCAGTGTTGCCAGCTTCTACAGTGTCCTGAGTGTCTCTACCATCCCTAGCTTCCCCAGCATCCTCAGCATCCCCAGCATCTACAACATCCCCAGCTCCCCCAGCATCCCTAGCTTCCCAAGCATCCCCAGCTTCCCCAGCATCTAAAACATCCCCAGTGTTCACAGCATCTCCAGCATATTTTAGCCTTTTTAGAAGGACAGCATTTTTCATCAAAAACCTGCCCAGTAATTACATATTTCATACCACACACATTGCTTAAAACATTCAAACACTTAATTCAGTCTTTCTACATTTTCAGCTGACTTCCTGGCTTCTAAACAGTAGCCATAAAAGATATGCAAATACATGCAATTTCAGGTTAATTCTACAGAGAATTGCTCTCTAATAAACTCTATGAATGGGAAATGACTGGCCAAAACAATACTGCACTGTTTAAAACATGAAGACAATTCAGTCATAGAAAACATAACTGTATTCTGTACATTAAGTACATTAAGTAAGTATAGCTGTACAGGTATGAAGCACAGATGTGGACTACTTAAAGGGGACATATTAGGCAAAACTCACTTTTTGCACACTACAAGCATGAAAAAAAAAACCCACCCATCTGTTTTCTTTGGGTCGATTGAAAGATTTTGGTGTCAGGAATCATATGCTTCTACGAGCCGTTTGGACGGCTCACTTATTGTGACATCAGAATCGGGAAATTTGCAAAGAACCACCCCTCATCTGTTGAGCCCCCACCCACTACATTATTTGAAGATATGCTGTTTTTGTCAGCTGGTTGCACGAGCACACATAAGACACTGAGCGCTATGGCTACAGGCAAAGGCAAGTCAATGTGATCCTCACACCCCTATCACATTCTTGGCAATAGTCCCTGTGCAAACAGTCCTGTAAGTAACTAACCAATGAGTTGATATTGTCAGGTCTTGACAGAGGCCACCAGAGGCCGCTTTTGGTTTAGTTGGGGGTTTTCAGTGTTGGGACTTTTATTTTGATATCCTGAGTACACCGGGTTTGAGTTTAGTCTTGTTATGAGTTTCAGCTGCCGGTGTACTCAGGACTAAGTGTATGTGTTTTGTGATTGGGTTTTGGGGTGAGAAATTCTGTATTTAGTTTGTGTTAGGACCGGCAGGATTTGTCGGTCAACCATTACGCTTAGGGGTTCCTTGTCGTTCTGTTTTGGAGTAAAACCTGTATTGAGTCTGACCACCGTGTCAGTTTTGGTTTCTAGAGTAAAAACCTGTATTGAGTCTGACCATCATGTCAGTTTTGGTTTCTCGTGTGAGAATAAAGAAGGACAATGCAGCATGTTGACTTTGAGTGGTGTGTGTGTGCCTGCCATGCGTGCTTGGAAAAGGGACACAAACGTGACAGATATATATGTCCCTACAACAGAAACCTGATCCTCTTCCTAAACAACTGCATACCCACTTCAGTAGAAAGGTCATTTTCATGGCTTTAATATGACCCTGTCCCCTAAGTTTTTCCTCCATTTCTAAATATCATGAATGTGCTTGAATTCCTTACTGTCATACTGTCAAACACAATTTGTGGCAGTTAATGGGAACATTGATCTAATTTGAGAAATGCCACACCTGCCACTACAAGGATTCGTGAAGTGAAACATTCATCATTAACCCACTTGGAGGAGTGCAACAGCTTCAGGACTGCATGCTGTATCGCTCATTGAAAATGAAGAAAACAGGAAGCGAAGTAGAAATCATGCACCACACCTACACAGGTACAAGTATGTCATGATCAGAGGAGCTGGTAAGAAAAACAGATCCCCTAGTAAACAAATGTCCCATTAGCAAAGACTTCTGTGAGAGTCTGAAAAAAATTGAAGACAGGAGATGCTGAGAGCAGCAGTTCGGGTGGGGGGAAGTAGAGAGAGAGTAGGACAGTTCTTCGTTTTCTAACATTGTACCAGTGAATCTTATCAGCAGCCACAGTTTCTCTAATCAGTCTCCAAGATAATTCACTGCTAGCCTCTCTCTGAGCTCGTATTTTGCACTAACCCCAGCCTCCTCCCAGCATTAATGTATAAATTAGTCTTTGAAATAAATTTCAAGCTTCTTTTATGAAAAAGAGTGATTGAATCCCCCAGGACATTTGCCCATTTTACAAGGCATCTGTTGTTTGTTACTGTTGGCAAAGCCCTTCTACCTGTCTCAGGGACCTTCCTTTGCACCCAAAATACTGCAAACATTTCAGTCGCTTCATACTTATGTCAGAATAGACAGTCTGTTTGACTGTTATCATGAATGTATGTGCGTGTAGGGGGTGGAGCAAATATTAATGGCACAGTATTGAAAAGAGCTTCATTTGTTTCTCTGCATGTAACAAAAAAGGTGCCACAAAGGGTTATGATCTGGAAGAACCATTTTAGTTCCCTAAAGAACCATATTTGTAAATGTGAGTGTGAAGAGCTTTTAACGTGTAAAGAAAACCTAAAGTAATCGTACTGGTTCTTTACCAATTTATGAATCATTCCTGGAGCCTTTACAGGATGTGATGGTTCGTTATACCTCTCAAGGTTCTTCAGAAATCATGGTCCTCTACCATTCAAATATGGTATCTCTACTATTCTTAAGGAAACCAAAAAATGTTCTGCTATTATGACATCACACAAAAAAAAAAACCTTTGGGGATTATTATTAGAGAGCAAGCACATTAAGAGCAAATACATGGCCACAAAAGGTGGTAAATGCTAAAGAACGTGATCTAACATATATCCCGTTCATGATAAAAAAAAAAAATTACACATAATTTCGAAATGCTAGCTTTCTGATAATGAGATGACTAGTATGGCTAGTAGGAGCAATCATTCAAACGACACCCTGGTCCATTTCAGTCATTGTTCTGCATGCATTTTTTGGTGAACTATTCCTTTTAGAAAGAGGTGATGCAGTTTTGCTGACATGGTTTTTCACCCAGAGATCCAATTGCCCTGAGGTTAACTCACTGTATTTGATGAGATGCAATATGACTTCCATGAGCTGTTCAGGGATGAGGGGTTGCAATATATCACCAGATTTTACCAGGAGAAAGACAAGCTGTCCTCATGCATTGCATGCACGCTTCCTCACATTAGCATATTCTTGTGGACAACAAGCCAAAATCTTTTGTTATGATATAGAAATAGCTTTGCAGTGGTCCAGCATTTAAGTAAATAGAACATAAAGTTGTATTCATGGCTCCATTGTGGACATGGACATGAAAAAAACTATTTTCATTATCATTTACACTATCATTTACACAGACTTTCTTAGCCTGTAGAGATTCTGTGACTTCTGTGGCAGAAATTAGTGAGATTATTGAGCAGAAGAGGCAAAAGGGAATATGCTAATGATTTTCTTATTTTCTCCCTGTGTGTGTGTGTGTGTTTGCCTCCATGTGTGCAAAATCTTTAGCTCTACTGACCCAGTTTGCTCTTTTTTCAGGTCTCAGCTGAGCTCTTTATTGTACTACCGTAGCATTGAAATAGACAGCCCAAATCTGTATAATTAAATTAACAGATACCATTAACTAGGTAGTAGTCAAAACAATTTTGCAATGTTTTTACCAAGACGTACAGAATAATTGTAGTTAGTAGTTAGATATTAGTAGTCAGATAACAGTTGCAGATTCTGAGAAACGGCTACTGAAGTCATTCCCACCTCCATCACGTCTTAAACTGAACTAATTTCAGTTCATTGGTATAGAACAATTTACATACATAACATAGCAGCTTTGCGGAAAACAGGCCCAGATGTCTAAAAACCCTTAATAACACATAATGTGTATAAACTGGATAAACCCAAATTTGTGAGCACATTCCGTCGACTATTGTGTACTCATGCAAAATTGCATTGTACACTACAGCTATATCTGGGTCTAAATCTAACCCTAGCCTGAGCAACCAAAAGGCGATCTTTCTATTAATCTTTAACATTTTCCTAAGCCAAATAAAAGGAAACTTCTGGCTCTTTTAATAAAAAAAAACCACAAAATGTTAGTAAAAAATAATAAACAGGTAATCATTAAAAAATAAAAAAAGATCTCCACACAAAAATGGTAAATATCCACTATATAAACCCAGGCAGGCGGATGAATGGTGATGCTTTGATGAAAGGAATAAAAAACAGTGACACTGTGTTGATGGAGCCAATGCAATTAGCAAAGCCTTGTACTAAATCATAAAACTAAATTAAAAAGGATGTACTGCCCTAACCCTATTTTGGCTGCTTTTATCTGCTGTACTGCTGATAAATAAATCTTGACAAGCGGAACTGTATGCAAATGCTAGACATTTACATCAGAAACACACATTCATGAAGGCTTACAAAAAACTGTGCAGTGGTTCGTTATGGTGTGTAACTAAGCTAGCAGAAACTTGGTTAAGAGCAGATGCTGTTTTAAGTTTAGCTTTACAGGTATGAAGAACAGATGTGGACTAGTTAAGCATTGATGTTCGTCGCTCTGGATAAGAGCGTCTTCTAAATGCCGTAAATGTAAACGTAGTGCTTCTCATTCTATGTTCTGGCGCACAAAATGATCCATGGGCCACTTGCCTTGACCACTATCTTTGCTGTGGCCTTATCAGTGTAACACATCCTGGAACAACAGTTAAAAGATTAAGGAAAAATATTTTTAAAATTCCACATATTTAAGAAAGTCATTCAGCCCTAAATTGTGAATAGAATTGTTTTGTACCACAAACTAGAATATTGGAATCAGGAAGATTGTGGTCAATCAGCAAGCACGTTTATACAGCTGTGCACATGAGAGACAAGTTCAGGAAGATGTCAACGGCGTCTCTGTGTCTTCCATCTCTGGCTAGACAGAGAATCAGTCTGATTTTAAATCGCTAAAAAAGAGAGTGTCCCATTAAGTCAGGAGGGGTATGTGTTTAAGAAGTAGGGCAGGGATGGTGGACTATTTAAGATGGCTGCTGACCTTCACTTAGGGTCGACTTTGAGCTGGAAGAAAGACATCTGCTGAAAGGACCTGCACAGCGCCATGGACGTTCTCCCACTTTAAGGGAGCTGATTGGCTGGGTGATGCAGTACTGTTGTGTCAAGTTGTGTGCGGAAGTCATGTTTGTTGGCTTCCCTTTCAGTATGCTGCCATAAAGAAGACTGCTGGGCTGGATCAGAGGCAGGGATTGGATGACAAAGAGGGCCAAGGACTACAGCTATAGCATTGTGGACTGGTTTGCAGCCAGCAATGGGGGCAGGGCACAGGCCTCTGCCTGTTGGACTGTAGACTGAGAACTGTGTTAAAGAATTGTCCTGGTGGAGCGAATGCCAGGTGGCTTTGATTTTTGTTTTTTATTTTGGGAACAATTTTTTTATTTATTTTCTAGTCTTTTGGTGAGGTAAACTTATCTCTGTCTTTGCTCCAGGGGGATCTGAATCTGAGGGGGAAAAGGGGGTTAGTGGAAACAGAATAATGGAAAAAATAGTTTTGGACACTGTCTTGTTCCACTACAAGAAAATGTTAGGCGCTTGACTCTTGGCTTATGTTGGTCACCTTGGGTGAGAATACTGATAACTAATAGCAGAAAAAGTACTCCTCAGTAAGAGTAATATATGCTGACCTTCCAGGAATTAAGACCACAAACCAAAGATGAATGTAATAATTGTAAGCCGTTAGCTTCAGCTGTCACCTGGATCTGCGAAACACTTCTTCTGAAATGGTTACATAGGCAGACTCATTGTTATCTGAGACCAACCCTGTCACTGCAGTGGTACCTGCATACTTAATGAAGGTGTTGTGGACAGGAACACAGTGAGTACAGGAAGGGGCTTAGAACACTACAGCGGAGGTGAGATGTGTTCCCAATCTGACCCAGTCTGGCTACATAACTAATGCCATACTTTGATATCTAATACATAATTTGATTCTTATAAATGGTCAAATTTTAAACCTATTTCTAATACACCATTTATATCTCAGGATTTAGATTTGTGGTCCAACAGTTCATTTCTGAATGAGAACAACTCCATTTATAGTTTGATTTTTATCACAGCACTGAAACAACTTTTGTACAGAAGTAAAGTGTGTCCTGCGACAAAGGTTATGTCTCTTGGCTGGATTTGCTTGACCTCAGAGCAGCTGTTGAGACCACAGACCAATGCTTTCAGTTAGATAAAAACTATCTCTATCCTGGTAAAAAAATTCTACCTGACTGACCACTGTCAGTTTGTGGGACTAATGTAATGTCGGTACATACAAAAGAAAAATATGGAGTCCCACAAAATTCTATAATTTACATTATACATGCTGCCACTGGGTAAATTTGTCCAAAAATGTGATTAGCTTCCACTGCAACATACAACCCTCTCTATGTATTTGCCAAGCCAGATGATAAACTTAAAGATTAAATAAGAATAATGACTGTGGAAAGAAAATGAAAGACTGGATGTCACATAACTTTCTCTTGTTCAACTCAAAAAACAGAGGCCCTTCTTTTATGACCAAAAGCTGCCAGAAACAAACTTTTTAATGCTTCATCTTGCTTTTTCTCAGTTTCTCCCATGTCAACTGCTGCAGGTGCGGCTGATGGCCTAGTGGTTAGGGAGTTGCCCCTGCAATCAGAAGGCCGTTGGTTCAAATCCCAGGACTGCTAGTGGTACCTTTGAGCAAGGTACCATCTCCGCACACTGCTCCCTGGTTGCCGGGTTGCTGGAAGCCCACTGCTTCACTTGGTGAATGGGTTAAATGCAGAGAAGCAATTTCACATTGTTCACACTTTGTGCTTTGCTGTGGTGGGGCCATTTTACTGTGAAAAATCATGGCACCACTATTGGTTCAGAACTATTCTTTATCCGTAAGGTAATATTACTAAAATAGCTTTTCTTCCTCTGAGAATATTGCTAAGCTAAGAACCTCACTATCCCTTCATGACACCAAAAAAGCAAGTTTGTATGTATTACCTCAAGCCTGGATTACTGTAAAGCCCTACTGTCAGGATGAAGAGGAAGGTGGCAGTTAAAAAAATACAATAAAAATAAATAAATGTGTGTGTGTGTGTGTGTGTGTGTGTGTGTGTGTGTGTGTGTGTAGCGGGTGAAATAAGTATTGAACATGTCACCAGGTGCTATTGACATGAAATTCTCTCCAAATGTTGATAACAACCCATCCAATTCACACATGCAAAGAAATCAATCCATAGATGTCCATAGAAAAGGAAGGTGCAAAAAGGCATGGAAAGTCATGACACCAGCTGACATCTATCAGTAATTAGAAAGCAATCCTGCCACATCAGTTGCAAAGTCCCAACTAATGGCCTATAAAAAGGCATCTCATTACCAAGGTGTCACACAAGGTGTCACACAAAAAACATCTCATCTCTCTCAAGACCTTCCCAACCTCATTGTTACAAAACATACTGATGGCATTGGTTACCAAAACATGGTAAACATGACTCAGAATAAACTAATTCCATCAAAACATTAATGTTCTTGTAAATCACAGCACTGTTACCTGAGAAACATTGTTACCATCAATATATATCCATTATTTTATGTAAATCTAGGGAAGGTAAAATAGATATTTAAAAAAAATATGACGTAATGCTTTACTTTACTATAGTTTTAAATCTAAGCAATAGATACCTTTATTCACTAATTAGTAGGAGCGTCCATATATTTCTGGACACTCTTTTTTTACACTGACAAAAGGCAGTTTTTGAGGGAGCAGTCAATATCTGAGAGAGAAAGAGAACCTCTGCATTATTTATTGTAAACTGAAATTGGGTCATGGGGTTAGCTGTGTAGCGCACCAGTTTTACACATTTTACCTCATTGCAACCAACATACACAACAACAAATTTTAGAGCTCACTAGCAGATAATCCATGGCACAGTGTAAAAAAAGAGGCTGTGTCTTAAAAAACCCTAGACAGGTTAAAGCAGCAGCTCTACCCAAGCCACCAACCATCAATAGTACACACCTACGCCACACTTAAAATGAAGAAAAACCATCAAACTAGGATCACACTCTATTTCCCATGCTATTTATTATTTAAACATTCATATCCCATGTTTTAAATGCAGCGCACTTATCATATTCATGTCTAATCAAAATTATATACACCTGATACACTGTACTTACATTAATTCCATAAAACATATACCTTAAATGTTATCTTTCATAATCAGTCATACGTTATTTTATGTAATGCTGACAGTTATTCAATTTATTCAAGCGCTTCTACCAAGATTTATTCACCAAATAAACCAAACAGATAAAACCATAACCCTCCAATTATACATGCACTCAACAAAGGCCATGTGCCTTATTTTCCCCTTCAGGCTAGAGGTAACTGACAATGAAGCCTGCAGCAAAACAAAGATCAAACACCATAGACTTTTCCTGTGATGTTAATTAGCAATATTTAAACCTTACTTTCTTCATTTGTGAACTTTTTGCTGGTCATGGCTTTTATCGGTTTTCATAGCTCAAGGGTTGAGTTTAAATTATGCCTATTGTGGAGTAAAGGATTCTTGTGTGTACGTCTTTAAGACATTCTTAGACAACTCTCTAGTTTCAGTGCCTCTTTTGTAGTGCCCTCTACTGGTTACTGCCAAAATTACAGTGTATGTGATTTCCTCAAACTGGTGAAAGAATGAAATACTCAAATAAAATGCTCGAAGTGGGATTGCAGGGACGTGCACAGGAATTTTAAGGGGCCATTGCTCTGACCTGAAAAAAGGGCACCCCCTCCCCCGAAAAAAAAATCACACAGACTGTATGGAGAACTGAAAAATATACCATGTCATTATGAAGTCTTTATTAATATACTTACTCGTAGCTTTAAAGGAGAATCCTCCTATTGGGGGCCATTTCAATAAAAATCTTGAGGACCTCTTCCTTGTCATTTTTTTTAAATTGACAAACAAGGGCATACAAAGAACACACAAAGTAAGGGGGATTACAAAAAAGAGGAGGAAAAGAAAAAAAAGAAAAGAAACAAAAAACAAAAAAACAGCAGGCACATTTATAATGGTTCAAAACACCAACTTTTTAAATGAGAGCACTGTTTTGATAGCCTTATAGTTGTTTGACAACTTAATTATTGCTAGATAATGTATTAA
>JBBIGA010066988.1:0-12205 GCA_037576975.1 Alestes dentex
CAGATGGTTCCAGATGATCAGGCGGTGATCAGTATACTGGTGGTGCTGAATGCTGAGTGGCTGGAACTCCTTCATCTCGGCGCCCTGTATCTTTAGGCATATTGCAGCCTGTCGCAGTAACACATTCGTTCCAATTTCATTCATTTAATCTCCTCAACATGTCAAAGCCAAGACAGTCGGACAGGCATGAAATCGCGTTTTTGCACCAACAAGGTAATTTAAAGCAAACAGAAAGAAATGACTTTTGCACAATACTGTATATGCAAAAGAAATTCAGTACATCTGACTATATTTATTTCGCATGTTCTAGTCCCTCATCAGTGGTCAAATTCTGACACCACCACTAATATCAGAATATTTCTGCTCAGCATTAGGTTTAATGCATACAATGATTCTTCACCCCAACATTTAGGCACCATCTCAGACTCTAAGATCTCTAATATAAACACAAAAACACATTTACTTGGACATTTTATGCCTTTAAAATTTGTAAAAACCAACTTTGTAACTGTAAAAGACCCACAGGAACCCTTTCATGATGCTTCCTTCTCTACTTTGAAGCCTCCATTTTGCATACACTCCGATAAGCTTTTGTAACATTTCGTACCTTACAGATGGGAACGATCTCCACCGAGAAGGTGCTTTTGTAGTTGTAGCTGTTTGAGTGCACGTCATGAGAGATGAGACGCTGGGAAGCCTTTGATCTTCAGAACCGAGATTTAAAAAAAAAAAAAATCAGCTTGTTTTATAAATCAACAAAATGCAGCAGAAAAATGTGACTTAAAATAGGGAGGGGGGGGAGCAGGATTTATAACAGAGCGCAAAATTCTGATTAAACGCACATGTGGAGTGGAGTTCCACTGCATCAGGTGAGCCCTAATTCATCTCCAACTCACAGTCCCTGACACATTTTTGAGGGGGAACAGGCAGAGCTTGCAAAATGAGGCATCGTACCTGCAGGGGACGGCGCACTGGAGAAAATCCACCATCCTCTGGGCGTGCTGCTTGGTGCTGTAGTAGAAATCGATGCCCTCTAAATGAAAAGAGAAACAAAAAAAGAAGCTGTTAAAAATAAACCTGTAAATCATCCAGATCTGCCAAGCTTCCAACAACGTTCTCCTCCAGACGGAGGCGTCCAATCTGGCCCACACGTCATGCATTTAAACCCTGAAGTGCCCTTCGACATGAGGCCCTCGTTTGTGCCGATTAAGAGCAGAGGGTCTTTCTTTCCACTGGTCCAGAAACAGAGAGAAGAAACTGCTGGAAGAACAGTTCAGGAGATCTGGAATACTGAGCTGGTCTTAAAGGCACGGTTGAGTCCAAACACACTAACAGCTTGCCCCAGTTTCTCTTTCTGCAGACCCATCCCTTTAAAAAGATTGAACTTGAGCAGGGATGGGCATGGAGAACTGGTTTTTAAACTGGTCCCAGTTCCTGACTAGTTAATACTGGAATTTGGTGAATCTCCTGAACAAATGCGCATGCATTTATATTTCACACACACACTAATATTTTATATATAGACTCCTTAATAATATGAGCCAACTACTTAACACACTTCTTCATACACAGTTCCTTGCCCTTATATGGGACCCATTTTTATTGAATTTCGTGCATGTTTAGTCCAATAAGTGTCTGAATCTTGGGGGGGGGGGGGTTTGTTTTTTGTTTGTTTTTAAGTTAAAAAAACTTCTGACAAAAAATGCCAAAAAATAATGCCAAACATTTCTCACTTTGGAAATATGCCTCATCATTTTTGTCAAGCAAAATGTAAACATCATGATTAGTGATGTGTATGGAGAACTGGCGCTAAACTGGTTTCTTACTGGTCAGTCCTGAAATCTGGAGAATCTCCTGTTCAGACGGCGCTGCTGTCAGTGTTTCTGCAGCATTAATACATTCTAACAGCTGCGTTTTCAAGGAATTGATGCTGAACTGGATTACTGGAGGGACGGAGCAGGGCTCTGATCTTCACCACACATTGTTTGATCAGAACATTTGTGGCAACGCTCCTCCAGCATTATATAAAACAGGAAACTCAGGACACAGTTTAGTTCCTTAAAATCCTGATGAAATAACTACTGAATCTTTTCATGTCTTTTTATGCAATGTCTATTTTTTGCACCAATTTATGGACAGTAGGATCAGTAAGAGTATCAATAAGTCTGAGTATCTATTATAAGCATCAGTATCGATACAATCATGAATCACACCCATCCCGACTAATCAAGAAGCTTTAATGATACAAATGCAAAATGGAATTCGGACAGTCAATCAGCAGTCTAGGTAAAATAACTGCTGAACCTTTTCACTTCTTTATTTTCTGCACCAAATTATGGAGAGGAGGATCAATAAAATATCGGTAAGTATCGGTACTGATAAGCTGTATCAGTACTGATGTTGGTATCAGTGTGACCCTAAAGGTTCTCATACCTACTCTTCAGACGTGAGTAGAGCAGAAATAGGAGAAAAATATCTCATACCATGGATCTCTTTGATGCGAAGAGTGTTCTGATGCACCTTGTGTTTCAGGATCATCTGCTCCAAGTAGTAAAAGGTCTTTTTGTGAACAGTCTAAACACACACACACACACACACACACACACACACTATATAAGCTGTTTACTAGCAAAAACACCTCTGTCAGCAATGAGTGCACCTTAAATTAGCTGCACAAAAGGTTATCTTAATACATTTGGACATTTAATCCTCTGCAATATTCCTTGGACAGACTGTGAGGATACTGATGCTAATGCATTAAATTTTTCTCGGTCACATTTAGGAAAGTACTGGATATTACTCTGGGCACATGTATAATGAAATACCAAGATCCTCCATTAAATCTAAGCTCAAGTCCAGCAGGTCCCCCACCTTCTGTCTGACTTGCACAACTGCCTTCCAGTAGTCTTTGGCTTCTACTCGATGGCAGTCATCACACATCTGTGACTGCATGACGTACTCCACCACAAAGACCTGCTGCAGGATCGCCCCATTCATCACCTACAGAGAGCAGACAGTGAGTCCACTGAACCGTCAAACTCTGCTTCAGTAGGGCTTAACAACAGGGCTGCACGAATGGCCAAATATCAGTATTTCAATTACACAGTTAGACACACACTGCAGCTGTGATGCCTTTCAATATATTAAAGAGTTAATATCATCACTTTCCTCAAATTAAAAAGGCTTCAAAGTATGTATATATTGTTAACGATTCAAACTGTACATTCACTCTACCACCTATATAGCTCATATAGGGAAACTAAGCTACAAAAACAGCCAGTTTTCAAATCATAGACTTTGTGATGTCACAAAACCAACACATTTCCATATGTCTCCTTATCAGCCAACAGCAGTTTAGCCGACCCCTTTCATGCTGAAGCTCTTGGGAGTGTTTCAGCCCTGTCTTTATTAGACAGAAAATGTCGTTTTTATTCATTTTATATTAAATATAAAAATTAAATATATATTTTTTAATTTTAGCCTTTTAAATAATTAAGACTTTTTTGGTAAGACCTCAAAGATCAGGAAATGTGATTGGTCACTCGGTCAAAAACACTGATGATTGGTCAGAGGCTCATTTGCATATTGAAGCCTCAAGCAATAATAGTACAGTGCCTGACAAAAGTCTTGTCGCTTAACCAAGTTGTAGGAACAACAAATAATAGCTCGACTCGTAGTTAATCAGTTGGAATCAGAAATGGCTTAGAAGGAAGGCAAAGGCCTCTAGATTATGCTTATTATACCAAAATAAAGTTTTGCATCACTCATTGAGTTTTATCATAATTAGGAGAGAAAGGTCAAATTTTGCCTGGACAAAAGTCTTGTCGTATACAAAAATAATGTAGAAATTATACATACACTTTATTTAGAATACACAAACGTGCTACAATAACATCAGAACATAAAGTCATGGTGCCTTGGAAAAAAGAATTAATAGCGTGGACGACTTCCGTGACCTTGAAGGACTGCATCCATACATCTTGGCAAGGACTGAAATAACTTGGTGATGAAGTCGTCTGGAATGGCAAAGAAAGCAGTCTTGCAGGACTTCCAGAGCTCGTCGAGCTTCTTTGGTTTCATCTTCCAGGCCTCCTCCTTCATCTTACCCCAGACATGCTCAATAATGCAGGTGTTATGGACTTTAACAAGCTTTGAACATCAGGACACTTTTTGACTGTTTCATTTTGCACCTAGTTATTAATGTGAAAGCCCTTGGCATTAAATTGATCTATTTATTGTAACAATCGATTGATTAGAAATAAAGTTATATGCCTTTTTAAGTTACCCAAAACCATGATTTTTCCTCCACCAAACTTGACTGTTTTCTGGGCGAATCTTGGGTCCATGCGGGTTCCAACAGGTGTCTTGCAGTTCCTGCAGTATTTGCGGCATTTCTGGCTAATGAAGGTACCAGTCATTGACAGCTGTCTTGTCACATAAGGACACAGTAACTTAAAAAGGCATTTAACTTTATTTCTAATCAATCGATTGTTACAATAAATGGATCAATTTAATGCCAAGGGCTTTCACATTAATAACTGGGTGAAAAATGAAACAGTCAAAAAGTGTCCTGATGTTCAAAGCTTGTTAAAGTCCATAACACCTGTTTTATTGAGCATGTCTGGGGTAAGATGAAGGAGGAGGCCTGGAAGATGAAACCAAAGAAGCTCGACGAACTCCGGGAGTCCTGCAAGACTGCTTTCTTTGCCATTCCAGGCGACTTCATCACCAAGTTATTTCAGTCCTTGCCAAGACGTATGGATGTGGTCCTCCAAGCTCATGGAAGTCGTCCACGTTATTAATTCTTTTTTCCAAGGCACCATGACTTTATGTTCTGATGTTATTATAGCACGTTTGTGTATTCTAAATAAAGTATATGTACAATTTCTACATTATTTTTGTATACGACAAGACTTTTGTCCAGGCAACATTTGACCTTTCTGTCCTAATTAAATGATACAACTCAATGAATGACGCAAAACTTCAGTTTGGTATAATAAGCATAATCTAGAGGCCTTTCTTATAAGCCATTTCTGATTCCAACTGATTAACTACGAGTCAAGTTATTATTTGTTGTTCCCACAACTTAGTAGCGCGACAAGACTTTTGTCAGGCACTGTATAGCAGAGATCAATATCGTGATAATGATACACAGACGATTTATTGTACAGCCCCCAGTTAAAAGGCAGCTAAATCACCTCCTTCTGGATGGTCAGCTTCAGCTTGATTCGTTTAGAGTGGGGCTCTGTCCATAAGAAGCCTGCGTCTATGAGCCTGACCTGGGCAGCAAAAATAACACAGTTCAGTGATGCAGGTTCAGAATAGGCCATTAATCCTCAGAACCCTACTGATGCTTCAGTGCGTCAAACGTGTACCTCCGCTAAAACATCATCGTATACAAACGGTAGGATTTATTTGGGGCTACAGTATGTTTAGGCTGACAGTAGAGGCTTTGTACATCATATGAAGCTTTATTTCATGATTGTACATTGTGTAGAACCAGAGATCTCAAACTTAAAAATAAAGACATAAAACTTGAAAATGGCTTCATTTAAAAGACAAAATAACTAAATATATATTTTTTCTGATCATAAAAACAGTGGAGAAAACATGGTGTGAGAAGCCCCATCACATGAGGGGTGTGTGTAAGGGCAGGTGTATGTATGAGTGAGGGGTGGGGGTGTGGGGTGTGTGTGTGTGTGTGTGTGTGTGTGTGTGTGTGTGTGTGTGTGTGTGTGGGAATACATGAACCCCATCTGGGACAGCTTTTCAGACTTTACTGTAAATGTGTACATAGTTCCATTTTCTTAACTTTAATGAATCTTATTATAATATTATAATGTGTGTGAGATTCCCTAAAGTTTTAAGATGCATGTTCGTAGATTTTTACAGTAAAACATATTGTTGGGGTCAGTTTGGGGTCAGCTGGTTGTGCTGAAACAAGGATATGAAATACTTGTACACATTGTTTAAGGCTTTAAACATTAGGGGGAAAAAAAGTCATGAGTAAATGGGAAAAATATCCCCAGGGATCTAAGGCTGAGAGTTTCTTACCTTAGTCATTGTGCTTTTTATTTTTTTTAGACACAAAGCCAGCAGCTCCCTGGACTCTAGAGCGCACTGCACCCACGTGCCTGGGGGCTGCAGGTACCTATTCGAACAAATGAGGCAAGCTGTCAATCAAGCGAAGGCGCCGATTCACTCACACAACACTAAACTACTCCACACTAAAGTATGTGTGTACAGCAACGGCTTTAGTTTTCTAGATGCAGCGGCTTTAGTCCTGCATCAGCCTACAGTACCGGCCACACATTTCTGCAGGCACTGAGATTTTCTACATTTTCACGATACTCACTTAATATTTACTAAAAATACTAGCTAATGTCAGTTTTTATTCATCCTTTTGTTCATTGTTTTGGAATCAAAGTGCAGGCATATGTGCTGTTAGGAGCTTAGTTATTGAAAAGAAGAAAAAAAGAAAATAAATGGGTAGATACTCAGGGTTGTGGTATCAGTACCGGACATCAAAAAGTGGCATCACTATTATGTAAAGGCACTTTTCCACAGGCATGCAGCAACTGTGCTGTACTTAAACTGTACTGCGGCGGTACAAAGGTTGTATCAGGTCTTGATTTTCCAGTGTATCTCAGTCCAGTAATGGAGTTTCCGAGTCAGTTTTCTCCCACAGTTTACGGCTGGTCGTCGTACCAAAACCGCGTCCATGGAGTCGAACCAGCGGAACCTTTTTCTGTCAGAGCTGCCTTTATTATTGTGGTCTTTTTTTAATAGTCTTGTGGGGTTTTTTTCCCTCAGCTTTTGCTTTAGCCATGCAACAAAACCCTGACCCGGCCAACTTCTTAGTGATGTCGTGGTGCACTTTCATGTTAAAGATAAATTTGCTTGCGTCATAGAAAACTCCCACTGAAATTTATCTTCAACTCAAACAAACAGTCGTGCTTGTACTTCACTGACTTCCCAGTTGTTACGTTTGTTTCTCTATTGTTGTTTTGTTGCGTGAAAAGTAAAAACAGTGTCCTTTTTTCATGTTGTGATGACAATTAGAAAGCAGTGATGCAGTCAGCTCGGCTGCGGCCCACTTTCAGCCCTGCCGTCGTTAAATGAATTCTATTCATTTCACAGGTCTGCACAGAGAAATAAGTAATTTAGTACCGTTCACACTGCTTGCAGAAATGCACAGAGACTTGTTTTGGGATTCCCTCTGAGATGTCCACCTGGGTCCTCAGGCAAGACACACACATGTTGGCTGGATTTGGAGGAATGGGGATGCCACATGTGCAGCACAGGCTGTGCAGAAGGAAAGCAGAGTTAATTAGCAGGACTGAATTAGTGCATCACACAGACACACACTGAGGTAACACCATGGGCAGTAAATGATCTCGAAGTACATTTAATGCTTCCTGATTTTTTTTTTCCCTGCCTAACAGGCCTCTTAAACACACTTACATCCTGTGTGCAACTGATTCCAAGGTAAGTCTAGGATTCATATATTTAATGAGTAAATCTTAGAGACTTTAAGTTGGACATAATTGGGCCTAATAGGAGGACATTATTGGGCCTAATAGGATTCAGTGCTGTGCATTATGTGAAATACTGAATTGTCTCGCAAAATGTAGTTACAAGTTTGAATTCAATTTGCTTGACTTTTACTGTACAAGTTGTGTAAAAATTTACTGTAAAAATTTACCGTAAATTTAAATGTAAAGGTTCCGCAGCCTGATGGCAAAAACCAAGAGACTCTGGAAGAGTTTCTATCCTCATATCTTTAGGATCCTTAACAGAGACCTGCCCACCCTCTGACTCCTCCAGATTCTTTGCACTTTAAGTCTGTTAAGTTTAGGTTCGAACATGCACTAATTTCAAACGACTCCACTACTGATCTTAAATGCCATATGATTCTACTCAATGTCCTGCTGCTATTTTTAAAACTACAACCAACTTCACACAGCTTTACTAATTTTTCCTCATTTATATAAACACTGGAAGTATGTATTTGATGTCAACTCTTACACTTCATTGTTTCAAGCACTACACAACTTTGTACAATGTTCACTTTTAGAGTTTGCAGTATTTGGTGTTTTTATTTTAATCTGGTCTACTACTGCTTGTTTATTTTAACGTATTACTCTTCTATTTTATTGCACAGTCCAGGAGGACGTAGGTAACACATTTCAATGCATAACCTGTATGTAACAAATCTTGAACTATTCTACATATAAACTATACAAAAATCTTATGGATCCCAGAGCAATCCACTAACACAACCCTCCCTGAACTTCCCTCTCCTCCACCTAACACAATGCATACATATAGCATATACATCTTTTCTGCCTTAACTCAGACTTTAATTACCTCTGTAAATCCCCTTCTATTTATTACACTGCACATTCTCTGGCCTGCTGCTGCTGTATTTGCAGTTAGATTTACTGCTGTCTACCTCTGTTCTGCATTTTTACACATGAAAAACTCTGCTGTTACAATACAGTATGTCATAACACTGTATTCATTCAGACTTGTACAGTAGCTGTTGTCAACTGCACTAAATGTTCAGTTGTTTTGTTGCTCGTGTGGTTTTTTTTTTTACACTCCGTTTTGTCCAGTCAGCACTGTTTCTGTTTCTGTTCTTGTGTTTCACCATGGTCCTGGAGGAACATTTTGTTTCACTGTGTACTGCGTATATAAGGTTAAAATGACAATAAAACCTCTTTGACTTCACTTGCTTTACCAGCCATAGTGGCTTCACTGTTCTGTTGGTGTCTTTTGTCAGAACACAAACCTTTGACAGCATTAACGTTGTGATGTGTATTGTGTATCGTGTCATTTCCATGTGTTACTCACATGTTCCCCTGACTGCTTGTGGCTGGAGCCTTCATGTATTCCATGACTATGAGGACAGAAGAGGAAAATAAAGGTTTTTTTTAGTTCAGAATAAATTGTCCAACATACAACAAAGTAAAGTAAGTGGCCCCTTACAGTCACACATGAACACACCACAGCACACAGAGTGAACAGTGTGAATTTCTCTCTCTGTATTTAACCCATTCACCAAGTGAAGCAGTAGCCAACCAGTGACACAACGTTGCTCAAGGGTACCTCAGTGGTGCCACTAGCAGTCCTGAGATTCAAACCCGTAACACTCTGACCACAGCTCCCTTACCACTACACCATCAGCTGCCCAAAACATACTATCACAAAAATACACTGTATATGTACATATATGCTGAACACTGTGGATATATGTAAATATACGCATTGGAGTGTCCTCATTTGTTTGGTTGCAGCACATTGACAGGAACAGTAATAATTCCCCAGACAAACTGCACACTGCATACAGTAATATTTCACCCCAAAAACTGTACATATTGCACCAGAAATATTGCACACAAGTTTAATCAAGATTAAAAACGGGCGAAAAGAAGCCAACTTCAGTCTCGTAGGTGTCCTAAACTTCACATCAAGGCTGCCGTCACCTGAACAGCCCGAATAAAACAGTGCCAAACTGGTGTAAACACATTTTTTTAAAGCAAAAATGACATTTTTCAGTCTTTTGGGAGCCACAGACCCGGGCCCATGCTAACCAGCTACAGCTAAATACTCACTTTACGAGGCCCTGGTGACGATTCAAACCACGGTAAACGTGCCCTGACGGAGTCAAAAAAGTGCTGTGTCCACCTTCACCAACGGACTGTCATTTCATCCGAAAACAGAATCAAATTTGATCCAAAATAGGGAGAAACTTCACTCGCACGTGTGATGCCCGACCACGGTGACAGAGCAGAGGACCCCAACAGGCACCAAACACTGCGCCTGACTGGATCTAACAAAAACATTCTCTCTGCATTTTTTATTTAAAATGAACGAAAGGGGAAATGACACAAATTATATGTAATAAGCTAATAAATTTTAGAAATAACTAAGACAAACGGTACATGTATCTTTAAAGCTGTTAGGGACTAAAGCTACCTAGAAGTAGCATTTAAAATATTATTTGGAGTTAGAGAGTATTAAAGAGTATTCTGAAGTGCAGTATTGTATCCCCCGGTCTAATAGGGTTTGACAGAACTCACAAATTTGTGTCCTTTTTTATGTTTTCGACCGTCAGTGTTTTGGAACTACAATGCCCAGTGTGCACTGCGCAGAGAAGTCACATCGCCATGGTAACTAGCGCTGCACGATATATCGTCTGGTAAGCGTTATCGCGATATTGGTCCATGCAAGGAGGCTGCAATATGCAAATGAGCCTCTAACCAATCACAGTAAGGTTATTATTTAAAAAGTGACCAATCACAACTCCAGGTGTGTTATTGGTGTTCTGATGAATCTTCATGTAATCCAACAAATGTCAAACTATAAAAAGCCAGTGATCCAACGAGGTTCTGTCAAAGGATCCATATTTTACATTTTTATTTCTTTCCAGGACATCTGTGTGGGCTCATATGATTCATAATTATCTGATCTCTTAGTACCTTATACACCTGTATATAATTTAAGATAATCTGATAGTGTTTTTTTTTTTTAAACAATCCCCAAGGTCAATCTCAAAAATAAAGGAGATAAGGCTTTTAGTGTCAGGGCTCCTAGGCTCTGGAATGATCTGCCTGATGAAATCAGGTCAGCAAAGTCACTATCCTCTTTTAAGTCTCTCCGTAGAACTCATCTCTATAAGATAGCTTTTCCAGGTTTTGTTTATGTTATAAGTTTTCTTTATTGATAAAGTTTTATTTCCGAGTTTAGTTCTCTTTCAGTGTTAATTTTTATTTTTTGATAAGTTTTATTTCAGTTAAGTTTTATTTCAGTAATAAGTTTTATTTCAGTGTTAAGATAATTTTTCATTTTATAATTTTGATTAAGTGTATATCATTATATTTTGATTGTTATATTATTATTTTCTCCTTAATTACCTTGCATAACCTGGTCTATTACTTAATGACCTTTACACCTTAATTTTGTTCATTTACTTTGTAACTTTGTTTTTGAAAAGCGCTATATAAATAAAGATTATTATTACTATTATTATTATTATACATACAGTTCACAATTCATTCTTACATGACCATTTTCCAACCCTTGTTTACCCCTTAGAATTAATTCTTCAAGCTACACAATATGGACAAAAGTATTGGGACAATAATTATTGAAATCAGGTTACTCTTTACTTCTAGTGAAGAACAATCTTAGTGATTCAGCATACCAAGACATTCTGGACAACATCATGCTTCCAACTTTGTGGACCCAGTTTGGGGAAGAACCTTTTCTATTCCAGCATGACTGTGTCCCGGGGCACAAAGCAGCTCCATAAAGACGTGGCTGGAGGAGTTCAGTGTGGAAGAACTTGACTGACCTACACAGAGCCCTGACCTCAACTTCATCCAGCACCTTTGAGATGAACTGGAACAGAGTCCGCGAGCCAGGCCTTCTTGTCCAACATAACAGACCCCCATTTTGCTGCAGTAAGACCCTCTATTCTTCTGGGAAGGCCACAAGGTGTTAGAACATTACTGTGAGGATTTGACTGCAGCCATGAGGGCCTTGCGTGATCAGACACCACTCCATCTCACCCCAAAAGTACTAGATGGTGCTCCATCAATCCGGAGACCCCACAGGCCAAAGCTGCGGGGCTTTAGATGAAGTGAAAGTGACCATTCTGTCATATTCTATATCATATTATGTATTTAAACGGCCTTATTTATATATTCTCTTACGTTACTATTATATATACTATACACTATTTATGTACATATACACTATAGACTATATTTAGTATTTTACCTATTTAAAACCCCATTATTTACATAATGTATGTAATAGTATTTTTAAAACGCTATTTATATATTTCATACCATACGACTTATTTAAAAACACATTAATTATATTATCTAGACTAAAATGTTCAAACCTGCACTTTATATATATTCTAAACATATTCGTATTTGTATATTTTAGGTATTCTATATTTTATTTGTTTTTAAAACGCTTTATATATTCTATTTTATAATATAATTAATACATTTGTATTATTAATGCTTATGATAAGGTAATTAAGCAATAATTACAATATATATTCATATATATATATCCGTACATGTAGCTATATGCATATATAAATATCGTATAATCGTATTATATATATATATCGTATTATGTATGTGTGTGTGTATATATATATATATCGTAAAATCGTATAATA
>JBBIGA010066999.1:0-12205 GCA_037576975.1 Alestes dentex
TGTTTAGTTTAATTGTCATGTTGACTGTTAATGTTACAGAGAACTTTAATAAAAGTTGCTCAGTGTTGGACACCTGTCTTTCTCCGCTGCCTGTGTGTGACGTCATCACGACTAGTCGACTCCACTTCGACTATCTTGATGGATTAGTCGACTTGAAAAAATCTGAAGTCGTTAATGCCCTAGTAAACACTCATTTTCCTTTGTTTTATCTTTAAGGAATTGAAATGGGGAATTGATATTAGAATCGGTAACATTCCAACAATATTCAACATCGTATTGCATTCGTTTTCTGTCTGGGGTGCAACACTGCCCTTTCACAGCACACTTAGATTTCCAAAAAAAAGCAAAAAAGAAAGAAAGAAAGAAGGGTCTGGGTGCATCCTGGCCTGCACTCCTGCACTTCAGCAAACCGTTGTTACCGTTTTTCACTTTGATAAGCAATCAGAGCCTGTGAAGACCATTATGAGCTCAGACGTTGCTTCACAGCAGATTCGCTCCCAAATCCAGGCTGAAATGTGAAAACGGCGCTGGAGGCGATGCAGCACTCTGAGCCCAAGCCAACGAGACGAGACTGAACTCCAAATCCACCCGCCTTTCTTCTCTCTGGCTCACAGAGTGGTCTAGACTGGAGGCCCAGACGGAACAGTCAGTGATACTGTGCATGTGTGTGTGTGTGTAAGTAATAGGAAAACTTCTCAAAAATATTTGAAGGGACACTTTATTAGAAACAGTAAAACATGCCGAAGCCTCTCATTTGTTCACGGAGCTAATGCTGTCACTAGCCTGGAGACACTAAAGTACAGGGAAGGAAAGTGGTCAGATTGCCTCCTGCTGGTGGCACTCAGAACTTCCGTTAACAGTAAATTATAATATAATTACAATTAGTGATTGTGTTTATGTGTATTAGTTTTTATAGCTGAAATTTTACAGTTTTTCGGATATTGTTACAGTTCCAACTCTGACACGTGTGTTACACCACCAGCGTGAGTGTATACGACTTTTCAATCGGTTGATCAAGGGCCAAGTATCGATCATTTAAAGTCCATAATTGTTCCATTGACTTGCATGGAGGAGCGTTGGCGCATTGTGACGCTGCATCTCTGAGCTACAGGCAGCAGGACGGCCATCAGAAAAGCTGCAGGAATGGGGCAAAACTCAGGTCAGTTATGAAAAGAAAGACGTGGCACTGTTTGTTGTGGTTAATAAAAAAAAATTCTGTGATTGGAAAATGAGCTTATGTGGGCCGAAAAGTGAGGACCATCCTACCCACCCAAAGAGAGAGAGGACAGTTATACTCAGTGAAGGGGGAGAGGGATGGCTGTGGCATCAACTGGGGATCGAACTTGCAATCTGCTGATGAAGTGCTTAGTACAATTATATTTTAATCCTTGTTGTTGAAAATGAGGTGTTCAGTGATCTCTCAAAGTCTTGTTTATGTGGTTTCTGATACTGTTTGACTCACTTTTATCTAGAACCATGGTATTATCTAGAACCAAAAGTAGTGTAGTGTCGCTAAAAACAGCAGCAGCCTGAATTTTGTCTGTGTTTTTGTCGGTAACAGCGTAACGGCGCCTGCAAATTTCCTTCAAATGGAAATCCCCCATGAAGTGTGTGTGTGTGTGTGTGTGTGTGTGTGGCGTCTGTTCCCTGTGCAGGGTGACAGGCCATATGCTGTCATTCCTCAGCCTCTCTCAGGCCTGACACTGAATGAATTTATTAGGAGCTTTTCTTTTTTTCTCTCTCTCTGCTTCCTCGCTTTGCCACCGCTACCTAAAAAGCCTTCTCCGTTTCACCGGAGGCTTGTCACACAGATGCTGATGTATTCCCCCCCACCACACACACACACACACACACACACACACACACACACACACATACACCCTCCACCCCCGCCGCCAAGCTTTATGATGGAAACCGATACAACTCTGTGATAGAGTTTCGGGATAAATAATTCACGCTTTGAACACGCACTCTGCCCGGCTTTCTTGGAGGACATCCATTCTACCCCCCCCCCACACACACACACACCAGACTGCAATCCTTTTAATTGATCTGTCCTTCCACAGCTCACCGGAATGCATCAGGCCTTCATCTTTGTGGAACATCTTGCATTTACAGCAGCGTGGAATGTGCACTGTTAGAGCTGGATTGCCATAAACATCCAAACAACCTCCATGATGTTATTTTCTTCTAGCTCGTCTACGGGTTTTCTAATGGCACGATGCACGTTCTAGATACAACATAAAGCTTGCAAATACTCCATATGTTTTGTTCGAACCTGTAACAAATTACAGCTTGTGTGTTTAAGTATTACAGTCACTTTTTCAGTAAAGAGTCGAGGAACCTCCTCACGCTATGGCTCTGCAGTCAGTGATGTGTCTAGAACTGACTGAAACCTGCTCACACTACAGCTCTACAAGCAGTGACCTATCTAGAACTGACTGAAACCTGCTTACACTACAGCTGTACAGTCAGTGATGTATCTAGAACTGACTGAAACCTGCTTACACTACAGCTGTACAGTCAGTGATGTATCTAGAACTGACTGAAACCTGGTTACACTGTGGATTTACAGTCAGTGACATATCTAGAACAAACTGAAACCAGCTCACACTATAACTCAACAGTCAGTGATGAATCTAGAACTTACTCAAACCTGCTGTCTATCAATGATAGTGTCACTTCACACTCACACATTTGTAAAAAATAAGAACTATCAGTTGAAAAGTTCTCTCAAAAGCCAAAACTGGTTCCTCTACAGCAATTTAATGTTTGATTTGGGCCAGGAACCATTGAAGAACGTGTGTTTTTAAGAGCATGTCCAAACTTGTGCCTGGTTCTGTGTCTCCAAACTCACAATGCTGTATTGTCTGGACGGGCTGAGGGCGGGTCGGTTCTCCACAAGCTCTAATGCCACTTCCAGCTGCTCGGATGGAGCTTAATTGAAAAGAATCTTGGCCCGAGCGAAAGTCGTTGGACAGAAGTCGCTCGGTTCCCCAAGAGAAATAAGTAATGAAAAGAAAATAGCTTCTCTCCTCCTAAATACCTGTTGAAGCCATGAAGAATAACAGGAGGCGGGGATATAATGGACTTAGCCTTAGCGAGTGGGCGGATAACTTTCATATTACATCGTCCATCTGCTAAGAAGGTTCCGCGATGAGAAAGTCAATTGGATTAAATGTTATTGCCGTTCTGCTGGCCGGCTGCTCGCCGGAGCGCAAGGTGGCAGTTCATATAGCTCTTTCCTTGTCAGATTTATTTGGAGATGAAAGGCGTATTTTTACCTCGCTGTAAGTCGCAGCCTCTCTGGATCCGAAAGCCATGAGTGGGTTTTTGTTAAAACAAACAGTGGAGGAAGGTGGAGCAGACGTGGTGGAGACCAGAGAAGATAACTGATGAGTCTAGCAGTGCAGGAGGAGGAATAACAGAGGCCTGCTGTAATGCGGTTTCTGCACCGAGGGACGAGCAGAACCCATTCGGGAGAGATTTGGGGGAACCGCACGTGAGCGGGTTTCAAACGTGAGCTTTCGGGAGTCAGTAAATCATGGCTGAGGGTTAATGAATGTATTTTAACATCCCGCACAGCGGAAATGTTCTGCAGCCTGGGAACCCGGCTACCGACTGTAAATATGTTCCTCCCAGGGGTTCTTCCTCAAGCTCTGATGGAGTTTCTCATTTTAAGTTCCCAAGGGTTTTTCCTCATGCATTTATTGGGTTTCTCATTTTGAGTCTTGGTTCCCTCAATGGTTCTTCATCATCATCTTATGAAGCGTCTTCTTTTGAGTCTTGGTGTCTCTCAGTGGTTCTTCTTTTGAAACTTAATTCTTCTCAGTGGTTCATCTTCATCTTCTAATGGAGTTTCTCCTTTTGAGTCTTGGTTCCTCTCAATGATTCTCCTTCAGCCTCTTATGGACTTTCTCATTTTGACTCATCTAGAAGGACCAGTTCTAGAAGATAAAGATGTGGTCCTTCTCTACCGTAGTTAGTTTTTCTTTTTGAGTCATGGTTCCAGTCAGCGGTCCTCCAAGTTTTCTTAGATTTCTTAGATTTTTCTACTTAGTCTTGGTTTCTGTGTTTCTTTCACATTCTTTTTTTAGTCTGAGTTCCTCTCAGTGTTCTTACTGAATCTTACTGAATTCTTCTCAGTGGGTCTTTCTTTTACTCTTAGTTTCTCCTGTCAGTGCCCTCCTCGTCTCTATGATGTTTTGTCAAGCTGGTGTATCTTAACAGAAGATGTTTTGAAAGAATGTATTTGTGGGTAAAGCATGGATGGGTCAGTTATATTAATCTCACCCATAATCTTGTCAAATCGTTAGTGAGATCGGATTGCAGGACAGGAATCCAGGACAGACTGTTGATGCCATCTGCAAGTGATCTTGCTTTGAGGAACTTCCTCTTTTTAGTGTGATTGCATTAGGGAGTGCACTATTGCTCTTCTTAAGTTTTTTATTATTAATAATTATTATTATAGCTGGAATTTGACGCTGCTTTTCATCTGAGCTGGTCTTCATGGTGGTCTAAAGCTGGTCTCCATGCTGGTCTCCATGGTGGTCTAAAGCTGGTCTCCATACTGGTCTCCATGCTGGTCTCCATGCTGGTCTCCATGGTGGTCTAAAGCTGGTCTCCATACTGGTCTCCATGCTGGTCTAAAGCTGATCTCCATGCTGGTCTAAAGCTGATCTCAGTGTTGGTCTCCATGCTGGTCTCCATGCTGGTCTCCACACTGGTCTCCACGCTGGTCTAAAGCTGGTCTTCACACTGGTCTCCACGCTGGTCTCCACACTGGTCTCCACGCTGGTCTAAAGCTGATCTCCATGCTGGTCTAAAGCTGGTCTCCATGCATGTCTAAAACTGATCTCCATGCTGGTCTAAAGCTGGTCTCCACGCTGGTCTAAAGTTGATCTCCACACTGGTCTAAAATTGATCTCCATGCTGGTCTAAAGTTGATCTCCACGCTGGTCTAAAGTTGATCTCCAAGCTGGTCTAAAATTGATCTCCATGCTGGTCTAAAGCTGATCTCCACGCTGGTCTAAAGTTGATCTCCACGCTGGTCTCCATGCTGGTCTAAAGCTGGTCTCCCTGCTGGAGCTCTTCCCAGCGCTGGGGGACCTTAAACTAGGGAAGAACTTGCTAGCCTGTCGCTGTAGACGCTGTAGGTGATAACACACTCCTGTTTGGTCTTGCTGTGAGCATGTAGAGGTTGGATGAATGGTTTTAGTTGAATGAAGTGAGGCCGTCACCATGGAGACTGGGATGTAAACGGTAACAGTGCGGCGAGTGTGCGGGAACACAACATTCATACATGGATTTTATGGGAACCAGTGATTGGCAGCTGCGTGTGTGTGTGTGTGTGTGTGTGTGTGTAAGCACTCTTGCTGTACTGTGTTTGGATACAGTTTTAAAAAACACCCACATTTATACACACTCTCAGAGATGGAAACTCTCTCTCTCTCTCTGTCTCTATCTTTCTCTCTCGCTCTCTCTCTATCGGTCTGTCTCTATTTCTCTCTCTCTCTCTCTCTCTCTCTCTCTCTCTCTCTCTCTCTCTCTCTCTCTCTTTCGGCTGCAGTAACGAGGCCACAGTAAATGATGTGGTTCGGCGAAAGACAAGCAGACATGAGCGAATCCCTCACTCATTCATCACTATCCTCTCTTTCTGTCTTTCTTTTCTCTTTTTTTCTCTTTTCCCTTTGTGTGTGTGTATGTATATATAAATGTACACATTTTTCTCTTTGAATCCTCTTTCTCCTCTCCTTACTCTCTTTTTTTATTTCTCTCTTTCTTCTACTCACTTTTTTTCTTCTCTTTCTCTAGTTCTTATTTTTTCCTATTTTTCTTTTTCTTTATCTCATAAAATCTCTCCCTCTCTTTTTTCTTTCTTCTTTTTCTCTCATTTTCTTCCTCCTCTCTCTCACCATTCCTTTGTCTTGCTCTCTGCTCTTTCTCTATTTTTTGAGAAATGACTGAATGCATGACTCTTTAGTTTTTTGTATGTTTTTAATCATGTTTTGGTCTGATTTTCAGGCCTGCTAGAGTCAGAGTGTATTTGAGAGTAAATGTAGTTTCTGTGTGTGTGTGTGTGTGTGTGTGTACTTTCTGCTGCCAGTTACAGATTTGTGGAAGGCATTTTTTCTTGAGTCATGGCTGCGGTGGTTTAGCGCATAAATAAATACTCATCACTGCTGATTTGCTCCGTATAAAATGTGAAGGAATGTGAAAACATGAGTGGAGTTTAAATCCAGCCTGTAATTACCGAATGCTGGAACATCACAGCCTCTCTGAGCTGCTCCGCTCAGCTATTACTGAACGTCCACCTCACTATATAACCCCAGAACTATATATATATATATATATATATATATATATAACCCCAGAACTAACCCAAGATTACATAACCCCAGAACAAACCCCAGAAATACATAACCCAAGAACTAACCCCAGAACTAACCCCAGGAATACACAGCCCCAGATATAACCCCAGAACTAACCCCAGGAATAACCACAGAAATGTATAACCCCAGGAATACATAACCCCATATATAACCCCAGAAATAACCCCAGGAATACATAACCCCAGAACTAACCCCAGAAATAACCCAAGGAATACATAACCCCAGATATAACCCCAGAAATACCCAGATATAACCCCAGGAATACACAACCCCAGATTTAACCCCAGGAATACATAACCCCAGAACTAACCCCAGAAATAACCCAAGGAATACATAACCCCAGAAATAAATAACCCCAGAACTAACCCCAGGAACACACAACCCCAGATTTAACCCCAGGAATACACAATCCCAGGAATAACTCCAGGAAAGCATAGCCACAGAAATAAATAACCCCAGAAATAACACTAGGAATACATGACCCCAGAAATAGCCCCAGAAATAAATAAACCCAGAAATACAGAACCCCAGAAAAACCACAGGAATACATAACCCCAAAAAACCCAGGAATACATAACTCAGAAATAACCCTAGACCTAACCCAAGAATACATAACCCCAGAACTAAGCCAAGAATACATAACCCCAGGAATAACCCCAGAAATACATAACCCCAGAAAAAAAACCCTAGGAATACATGACCCCAGAAATAACCCCTGAAATAAATAACCCCAGAAATAGTCCTAGAAATACATAACCCCCAGAAATAGCCCCAGAAATAGCCCCAGAAATAGCCCCAGAAATAACCCCAGGATGTCCCGGTGCGGACCCTCACAGCTGGAGTCCGTAACTCTCACCAAACGTGTGATCAGACAGTCAACACACTTCACAATATTGACTCGTTCACAGCACACTGATTATTATACAGGAGGCCACTGGGGTGCTGATATACAGCACTGACCCCCCTCATTTCTTCATATTCTCTTCCAAAGATCCAGACTTTCTTGTATTTTAATGTGGTCTTGAGGAACAGTTCTCCAAGCTTCTTGAAGGACTTTTAAAGACTCTCATTTTCAGTCCAGTCCCTGAACCTGAGTTCTCCCACTTTTTCACAGCAGTTCTACACAATAAAGACCACCGGAGAACAAAGACGCCAATTCTGCAACAAATGCACTTTAATCTCACTACCACCTTGCACCGAGAAATGTGGGTCCTCCTGCTGGAGTTTAGATGGAGCTGTTTCAGATTAATGTTTTTGTTTGTGAAGACACACAGTGACCTACGTATGAATCATTCAAGCAGAACAAAGACCATCTAACTGAAGTCCTGAACCAGTGAGGAAACAGGAGCAGATGATCAGGTGGTGATCAGTATACTGGTGGTGCTGAATGCTGAGTGGTTGGAACTCTTTTATCTTGGCTCCTTGCATCTTTAGACACTTTGAACCCTGTCACAGTTAAACATTTGACAGAAAAGCTTATTTTTGCACCAACAATGTGATTCAAAGCAAAACGTGAAGAAATGAGGGGCGCCCAAGACTTATTACTCTAGTACTGCACAGTACTGTACATCGTCCATGGCTGGCTGTGGAGTTCATCAAAATACAACAGTCTCAAGCTTTTTATTATATAGTATTTATTTACTTAACTTAGACTAAAATTAAACATCAAATGTGGCTGAATTATGCTCATTTTGTATACACCATCACTTCAAACCTTTAGAAGTTAGTGAGAGGTGCTGTGCGTGGTTGGTGGGTGGAGCTACAGTTTGAGTGACAGACTGCAATGTGTATGCATGTTGCGGTTTATGGTGTGTTTGGGCACACAGCGGGCCCTCTGTGTCATGTAGAGACACTGAACTGGTGAGGTGGAAGTGTTGTATGCGCAAAGAACCCTCGAAGAACCCTCAAAGAACCAAGTCGGTTAAAGGTCACCGTTCTCAGCTCTGCAGTGTGAATATTCACCATATGTGAGCACACACACGCCAACAGCACATGTCCCAAATGTCCAGCAGTGATCACTTCTTCCGGCAGCACACACTCACACACACACACAGCAGTACATAAACCTTGCTCGACCTTGGCTGGTGCCCAGTTCCAATGAGTTCTATTCCCACATGAGTGACAAATGTGCAGAGAAAACTTAGCCACTAACGATACGGGCTCATATGGGCTCTATATGAGGCTGTAGGGGGTTGTATGTAACCCCCCCCCACCCACCCACCCCCCCGCTGGCACTACCCCCGGCTCCTGCTTGACAGACGGTGACAGAGAATGCGGAGGCGAGGGACTGGGGGGAATCCCGCAACAATAACACAGCGGCTCAGCTAAAGCCCCGATTAAATCACAGCCATCGCACACCTGCCCATGCACAATTACACAATTACACAATTAAACACCAGCATGGTGGACAAAGTGCACCGCAATTATACTCACGACAAAGTCCGGATACCGTTTCAAAATCTAAATTAAAACTGGAAGTTCGGAGGCAGAAATGTGCTTGCAGGAGTCACTGTTTACAAAAAAAAAGGACATAAAGGGCCCATATCATGCACAAATTCATTTTCCTTTGATCTAGAAATAATTAACAAAGAGTACCATTCACTTCCTGGTCCATATAAGGAAAATTATATGCTGTAGAATGTTTCAAACCACGCCTTTTGAATGAAGGGCGGTACAGGGCTGCCAATCAGAATCGAGCTCATTTACATATTAAAGGAGCATTCTGTTTCATTCTGGAGGAAAAGAAGAGGTTAAAAAATCCAGAATGCAAGAGAAGAAAATGTGGCCCGTTTTGAGAACTGCTGCAGTGTTTAAGATGGAATGGACAATATTTAGGGTGGAACCATTTAAAGCAGAACTGAACATTTAAGGTTGAATCATTTAAAACAGAATGGAAAATTTAAGATGGAACCATTTAAGAAGGAACCATTTAAGTTGGAATGGAAAATTTTTAGGTGGAACCTTTTAAGATTGAATGGAAAATCTGAGGTGGATCTAGTTAAGATGGAATGGAAAATCTGAGGTGGAACCATTTAAGAGAACTGAACATTTAAGGTGGATCCATTTAAGACGGAACCATTTAAGATGGAACCATTCAAGATGAAATGCTAAATTTAAGGTGGAACCATTTAAGGTGGAGCAAACTGCCTCCAAACAGTGTCCATTGATCCGAAATAGACTGGCTTGTGTGGTTTCTGACGCTGTATGACACCCTGTTATCCAGAACCATGGACTACACTATGATAGAATGGTCTAAGGTGTGAAAAAGTATTATTGGAGCTGTGTGAACTCTCACTGCGGCTCAGGCTGGAAGACCTTCAGTCAGTAAGTGGACTGAAGGTTCCCAGGCTGAAAAGTTTTCTTGTCTTCTCTTCCCTGGTTGATCTTGAGTGTGGTGGCGTCCGAGCTCTGCTGCGGCCACTGTTCTGCTCTGAACCAGGTTTGTTGAGATTAACCCTGATGGTTTGTGTATTAGTGCAGTAATCAGGCTGTGTGTGTGTGTGTGTGTGTGTGTGTGTGTGTGTGTGTGTGTGGGGGTGTGTGTGGGGGGGGGGGAGTGTCAGGCCGGAGCAGCGGATGGCGGATGACTTTAGCCAGAGCTCGCACTCCGTTATGACAGGACCCCCGCCACTAACTGCACACAATCAAAGCCCTGATCCTAAACCAATCACACACACACACACACACACACACACACACCAGCCTGACAGCAGCATCCTTCTGTTTAGACAGAGAGCAGCTCCCGCGCAGGCCCGAGGGTTGGGTTTTCCTAAAAATACAGCTGCTTCCGCAAACTTGTCTCAAAACTCAGATCTTCGGCCTCTGGACTCGGGTTTCTACACATAAACACTCACTGTGTGTCTTAACAGTCTGACACTCTTAACACTGTTAATACTGTTAATACTGCCTTATCATACACAGTACACAATACTCCATATCATGTTACACATTTTACATTAGACACAAAGTATTAGATACAAGTAATATTGCACAAAATGTCACGATGTATTATTACATAACATATGACACAATATACTATAGCTTAATACATGGCACAATGTATTTCAACGCAATATGCAATGCAGTATTACACAAAATATGGCACAATATATGTTTACAAACAATATGACACCATACATATTGCACTAGATGATATTTGTAGACAAAATATACCATAGAGACAATATAATAAAGACATGACAATGTATTATTACAGAATATTTGGAACAATATATTATTGCAATGCACATGCCACAATGCATTACCCAACAAAATATTGTATAAATATGGCACAATATACTTTACACAATATACGACATCATACAGATAGCACTAGATGATATTAGTACACAAATTATACTTAAAATATACAATATACAAAAATCTATAACATATAACACAATGTATTACACAATATAGTACAAAATATTATTACACAAATGTGATGAAATATTATTGCATAATATATGACACAATATATTATAATAGTTATTTTGCATAATATTATTGCACAATACATGACACGATTCATTACCACACAATATGATATACTATTACACAATCTATGGCACAGTATAGTTTTGCACAGTATATAACACGTATTGCACTAGATGACAGTATATAATTGCAAAATATGTAATACAGAACATTGTGGCACAATATATGTTTTTATGTACAATACATATTACAATATATTGCTGCTTAAAAATGCATTATCTATATGATACACTGTCATAGTATAACACATTATTACACAGCATGACACAACATATTACTGTGTTTAAAAGCATGATCTATATGATACATATTGTATGTAAGTGTGCACTATGTGATACATTATTGCATCATACATGGCAATATATTATTGTAAAATATGTGACAAAACATTTTGCTCTACATAACAGTATATTATTGCACAATACAGTATACATTGTTGTACAATATGACAGTTAATTACAACATATGAATGCCTGAGTAACTTTAAAACCTTTCACCCTGTGTAATTTTTTTACTTAAAAAAAAAACATAACTCCAGCCTGGGGCAGAACCTCATGATGACTGGACATTTTGGATAGAAATGGTCCAAAATGATTTGGAATATTTTACAGATATTATTTCTCTTACATATATTTTTTGTTTGTTCGTTTATGATAAGTTTGGAAGGGTTTTTGATTGTTCAAGCTTTCGCTCCGGCAGTGACGTTACATAGCATTATTGTGCATAATAAGACAAAATCTGATCTGATATTGTATTGCACATAAATGCATGATCTCTAAATGACTTGGTGCATTATTCTTGCCGGCGTGTTCCCGGCCTGTGAGCTCATGCGTGCGTCGGAGAGGGCCTGGATGAAGCCGGGGCCTCAGAAGATCCTGCTGTGTGATGGTTAAGTGCGTCTGAAACGCAGGGCTCCTGCACTAATATGCAGCCGGGACTCCTGCGATATTTACATGTTTGTGCTCATAATTTCCATCTGTCTTCTATGGAACAATCAGCTGCGCCCAAGAGAAACAAAAAGGGAGGGGGGGGTGCTGTAAGTTGCGCTACACTTGTGTTGCATGATTGGAGGCTGTTTTTGATTAGCCTCGGCTCGGGAGGAAAAAAAATGTTTTGCTTTTCTGCGTGGCCTTGTTGCCGTTCGGCTGGGCCGGCTGGATCCGTGCTACACTTCAGAGTGCTTCCCTCAGCATGGGGAAATTAACACAGCACAGTTTGGGATGGTCTCTCTCTCTCTCTCACACACACACACACACACACACACACACACATACACACACACACACATACACACACATACACACACACACACACAC
>JBBIGA010067010.1:0-12203 GCA_037576975.1 Alestes dentex
TCTTGCGCAACAACACACAGAAAGATTTTTTTCTCTCTCTCTCTCTCTCTCTCTCTCTCTCTCTCTCTCTCTCTCTCTCTCTCGCTCTCTCTCTCGCTCTCTCTATCATTTTTGCTCTCTCATCGTCATTTTTTTCCTTCGCTCTATTCCGGTCATCTGCTTTCATGTAGTGGAAGTCTGGTCTGGCTTAAGACACTGATGGGAGCGTCAAAGACAAGAAAAAGTGGGCTTGTTTCTTTGTTGCTCAAGCCTCATGGTCCCCGTTCCGCCTCATGGTGCAGCCAATTTTAAAGGGGGATTCCACTGGAATTTCTGCGTAATTAAGAAATGGTATATGGTGCATGATACAGAAACATTTCAGTTGGCTACCAGGAATACATCACGCATATAGTCATTTTATTACTTTCCAAATCAATCGCCAATGTGTGTCTTTTTGATACATGTTATCCTAATACTGGTTGGATTAGGATAACATAAATAGGATGGATCTAAATTACAGTTTTCCTTTGGCTACTTTTCCTTACAATGTCCTGCGTGTTTTAAAAATGTTTTTGGCCAAAGCTATAATACAGAAGTGTTATCAAACATAGGAATGCATCTGTGAGCATTCAGTGTAAGATGGTTATCTTTAAGAGACATTAATTGCTTCAGATATCTGATTCCTATCACAACTACTGTAAACAGCACTCTAGAATGGGACATTTCACATCACTGAATTATATTGATCATAAAATGAAATAATGCTGAAATTTTGAAAAAAAAAATCCCCTTAATTTCCCTTTAGGCTGCAGTCTGACTAGATATGTGCACCCTGTGTCTTAATGATAAATGAAAATATGAGATATAGAATATGGAACATGACACATGGGAAAAAAACTGTCATTGATGTCTTGCTGTGTACCACAACCAAATACATTGAACAAAATATATAGGGAAGTGAAGAATACAGAAGATATTTAGACAAAAGATATACAGAAGATCTATTAACTTTATTAATATTTAACTAGTTTTTTGCCACTGTTCAGTCATTCATAGTCAGGATGGGAGGAGTGATGTTGTTAGTCACTAAAATCAATTATTCTCCCACCTTCAAACTACAACCACCCCCCACAACTCTCTCTTTTGTTTATTTCTATGGGATGAACAAGCATCGGACAGCTGGAGGAGAGCCTTCTCACAAAAGGAAGAATAAACATTCAAAGGACTGAAGAGGCTCCAGTGAAGCCACAGTGTCATCAAGTGGCCATAGTTGTAACTTCACTTTTCAACACCAATACTCCAGTATCGTACAGGTAAAAAAAACCAAAACATTTTGTCCACTAAAATGATACACTTGCCCACCGCAGACCATCTGTTTTCATCCAATATACAGCCCCCTGCTGAAGAAACCATTAAACATTTCTGTTGGTGCTGTTCCTGGTGTTTTTTTGTTAACTAATGGTTAGTAATAGTGTTTTGTTTTTCCTGATGGGTTGATATCACAATTTACAGGATCCTAATGTTCACCTGGCATTGATTATATCAGAATCAGAAAACTTTATTCATCCCAGAGGAAAGTGCTTATCTTGCGACTGCACAGAGACAAGAACAATGTAAAATACAGTATGAAGTATAAAATAAAGTCAAAATAAAACTCTCCAAGCACTGTTGTCTCACACCTCACACCTGGGATTCTAAATTGACCGCAGGTGTGTGTGTGTGTGTGTGTGTGTGTGTGTGTGTGTGTGTGTGTGTGTGTGTGTGTGTGTGTGTGTGTGTGTGTTCTGCGGTGTGTGTGTATGTGTGTGTGCGCTCCACCCTGCCTCATGCCCGTAGACCCCAGGATAGGCTCCAGGTCACTGAGAACCTTGTAAGGATTAAGCAATTACAGAACATGAATGAATAAAACTCTTGCTAGCTAGCTAGATAGATAGATAGATAGATAGATAGAAAACATATCTGGTACTTTTTCAAGGATATGCTAAATTCTGTATTATAACTAGTGATTTCTTATGGTTCAACCAATACCCATTCGGAAGACAAACCATCAGGTTTTAATCCTAATGTTTCTAATGGTCTTTTTTCAGTAGCCTGCCCTCATTCCCATTCCTCACTCATCACTGACCACAGGGCCACTGTTGACCATAAAATATTTGGGTTAATGTCACAGTCATCGCTCAATTTTGGTCCAGGGTTAATGTCAAACTCCTACAGTATTTTGGGCATTTTCACCTGATTCTAAAACTGATCTTCTAAGAATTCCTTTTCATGTAGTCAGTGATCACACAAAAGCAAGAGCTACAAGTGACAAGGGAAAACATACGATTATCTCATACCTTGATGTCACAGTGACTTGAAGAGTTTTTTCAGTGAACCAATTGCAGCTGGTAGCCTAGTGGTTAGTGAACTCGCCCTGCAATCAGAAAGTTGTGGGTTTGATTCCCAAGACTGCTAGGTACCTCTGAGGTACCCTGAGCAAGGTACCGTCCCCACACACTGCTCCCCAGGTGCCGTGTTCCTGGCTGCCCTCTGCTTCACTTGGTGAATGGGTTAAATGCAGAGGAAGAATTTTGTGCTGTGGTGTGTTCACGTATGACAGAATGATCACTTTCACTTAACTGTCACAAAACAAGGGGCAAGAAATGTTTAAACTTATTTAGGGTTGTTCCTCTGAATGGCCTTGGTATCTACAATGCCCTTGGTATCTACAAGCGTCCTTTTCATCACTTAACCTTCAATGGAGGTTTAAAAGTCCGGTCCCGTTAGCATTTTAATGGCAAAATGTCTTGTTGTGCAAGTACCTCAGCTGATTTGGCTGCATTAAATTTAGGCCATGGCTGTTGTTAAACTTTTCTCTCTTCGTACAGTTTACTGGCCTTTTCAGTTAAATGCTTCTCTAAAATGTCCCGGGACACTGAACAATGGATGTTTCCTTCAATGGTATGTACAGAATGCATTGTTCTCTGTGTAATGTATCTGTTCAAGTTGTCCTTAAACTCTCTTGGAACTCTTCTTATTTCAAGGAAATGCTGGCTTCTCTTTTACCATCCTTATCATTAATCTGCAACATTAATAGGTAGAACTTGATCCATTTTTGCTTTTAACATTAAAATGATTTTCCATGTTTTTTAATACATATCTTTTTACTTTTGTTTTTTTCACAGTACTGTTATTTTTCCAAAAGAGAGGTGCTACAATGCACAGTTAGGGGGAAGCATGGCAGATGATAACCACTACACCAATTTTAGCCACAGGTGAAACCTGTAAGAAGCATTCACCAAAACAGGGGACTCCCATATCAGTTTTCCCACTCTGCTTTGGGAAGGCCTGTGTCTTTTCTTTGAGCTTTTATTGTAGCTGTAAGTCCTATTTTGTTCCTAACAGCATATCACTGAAAAAACTGATAACTGCAACAAGATTTTTTTCTCTCACCCTGCCTGTTCACATCAGTTTTGCACCGAGATGGGAACTGCAGAAGCCTAGCATGACTTTTATACCACTTTCGGTATAAAAGGAAGACTATAAAAATTCAATTGGAAGATTGAATTGGAAAATATTTAATCTACAGAAGGTACACAGGCTTCTATCTTTTGTGCCACCTGAATTCTGTAACACTCCATCATAGTTCTGTTGGGTGTTCAGAGAGCAGGGACGTCTCCTTTACTTACTTAAAAATTATTCTCTCTGTATATAGATATTTAATCAAATGCTCAAGCTGTTTTTCCCTCTTGTGACCACTGCCATCTCAGGTAGCAGCTATCCATTTTTGTCAAATGGAAGAACATCAGGGTCAAAACCTAGCACTTCACTAACCAATATCTTGTAATGTAAAGATTCAAACTTTAAAAATTTTGACACCTTGCATCAGTAACATAATCTTTGGACACACACCAGATTTCATTATATTTCATCTATACGGGCGCATTTTAATATTTTAAGGACTGCTTTAGCTAAAATTTTGAAATCTGGATTGTTTATTCTTGGCTTCATTTGCTCATATGTCCTATAGTTCCATTTAGTCTGTTCAACAAAAAGACTACCAACAGACAGTCAAAATTCAGCCATCAATACATGTTTGTCCAGTTTCTTATGAAGGTTCAAACTCTTAATTTCATGGTCCTCTTTCACCTGTCGAAATGGTCAGATCATTTATCCTCACTTTTTAGGCCAATTTGCGCATTCTATCACACACCGCTAATCACCATTTATTCCCGCAGCTTCTGCAGCAGTCATATTATGTACTGCAATGAGATGCATCAAGTTTTAGCTATGTCTAGTTTGATCATTACATTTATGGCATTTGGCTGACACCCTTATCTAGAGCAACATACAATCATTAGTTATAGAGAAAGTCTTACAGTCGTTAGTTACAGGGACAGTCTTACAGTCATTAGTTACAGGGACAGTCTTACAGTCATTAGTTACAGGGACAGCCTTACAATCATTAGTTACAGGGACAGTCTTACAGCCATGAGTTACAGGGACAGTCTTACAGTCATTAGTTAAAGGGACAGTCTTACAGTCATTAGTTACAGGAAAAGTCTTAAGGACAGTCTTACAGTCATTAGTTACAGGAACAGTCTTAGGAACAGTCTTACAATCGTTAGTTACAGGGACGGTCTTACAGACATTAGTTACAGAGACAGTCTTACAGTCATTAGTTACAGACAGTCTGACAGACATTAGTTACAGAGACAGTCTTACAGTCATTAGTTACAGGGACAGTCTTACAGTCATTAGCTACAGGGACAGTCTTACAGTCATTATTTATAGGGACAGTCTTACAGTCATTAGTTACAGGGACAGTCTTACAGTCATTAGTTACAGGGACAGTCCCCTGGAGCAACTCAGGGTTAAGTGGTGGTAGAAAGTGGTTTGAACCAGCAAACACTGTGGTCATCAGGTTTGCAGGCAAGTGTTTTACCCATTAGACTGCTACCACCCATGATAAGTCAGAAATCTGTCAGAAGTAACAGCGAAATCTGTCCGAAGTAACAGTGAAATTTGAGGTTGATTTAGGTCTACAGTGCTAAAAAGCTTCTATTCATTATTAGCTGCATTAGCCTTGTAGCTCTAGTGCAGGGGTGTGGAACTCCAGTCCTGGAGGGCCGTGGTCCAAAACGTTTTGGTGATTTCCCTGCTCAGAAACACCTGGTTCACTTCCTCAGTTAATTGTCAGGTTTAGTGAATGTGTTTGAGGAGGGGAATCATCAAACTGTGCTGGAATGGAGCTTGACACCCCTGCTCTAGTGCATGAAAAAAAACAAAAAAGAAAGTCAAACCTCGAAACTATTTTTTGTCCTGGCTGTTTGAGTATATTTGGGGTGTGGAGAAATTGTGTAAAAATGATTTTTTTTGCCAAACTATCAACTATAAATAAAGCTAAGGACACTGGACAGGGAACAGCCTATGGTCAGGTTGTTTGTTTGTTTGTTTGTTTATTTGGTTTTGTGCCCTCCAGACTATTTTTCATTAATCAAATAATCATAAAAACATTAAATTGCTAAAATTACAATATAAGCAATCTCTCTGTAAAGACCTGGTTGTAGAATAGTCGAAAAAATACTAAAGTCGAATGCCATTTTCTCCCATTAGAGCCCGGTCTCACGAGTTTTCGTGAAGCCATCATGATATACGATGTAATCAAAATACGTGCTGCGATCACGCTTTAGGGTTTTTTTTCGTGCTGGGACAATGCTTCACTTTTTCATGCTAGGACAAGGCTTCACTACTCTGTATTTCAATGCGCAGTGCGTAACACCGCCAGTATCAGTGCTAACTGGTGACTGAGGAACAGTAGGAGAGAAATAATGACTTGATTCCTTATCGTCTTTGTTTGCAAAGCAGTTGAAACAGGTCGAAATGCCCTGAGACGGGGAAAGTCCCTAACCCTAACCCTAATCCTAACCCTAACCCTAACCCTAACCCTGACCCTAACCCTAACCCTGAACCTCACCCTCACCCTAACTGTAACCATAACCCTAACCTTAACCCTCACCATAACCCTAACCCTAACCCTGAAATCCAGATCTTTTTGAAGAATTTAACTCTTCTAAATTCCACTGGTCCTGTAAATTCCAACAGGAAGGTCCTGTTGTGTGTGTGTGTGGATGTGTGATCAGATGATCTATAGTCCATGAAGAGCTCCTTTGACTGTATCTCTCTGAAATGATCATAATCTAAATGAACAGTTAATAATTAACTGTCTCTGTTTAAAATGTATCAACTGCCTCAATAAGAGTAGTTATAATTATTATATATTAATGTTAATATGATAAGGTTGTCACAATTAAAAATTAGTTTAAAAACAAATTATTTTAGTGTATTTACATTACTGATATGGAGTCATTAAGATGACAGTTAAAAGCAACTTATTTCTAGTTCTACAATCTAAGTAATAAAACATCATAGAAATTATTTTACATAAATGAGTACTGAACATCGGCTCAACCACAGTGGAGGAAACAGAGCAGAAAAGAAACAGGACTGGAACTGGATCAGGATTATTTTAGCCCTGATCATCGGTTCTGTTATTATTGTGAAAAACAGAGTAACTGTTATTATAGCAGATAAGTCTCCAGGACTTTTCATTCAGTCTAAACCGACAGTCTTTACCCTCTCCTTTCCTCATGATTGATTTATATGTCAGAGCTACAGAGACCCACCCGCTCCACTCAGCCTCCCAGTAACAGCGTCCACTCACTCTCTCTCTACATAAAACCTGCAGCCACTCATCAAATCTGTCTGGATGATCAGGATACGACTCTTCCACACACATCACTTTTCTGTTCCTCTCACTCAGAGAGAGACATGTGTGTGCTGTGTGTGGATCCAGAGTGAACTCACAGGCATCTGCACACAAGAAGAGAAATTAGAGGAGAAACACAACACTGATAGTGTGCCAGAGAGTGAGATAGTGACAGAACAGTTTTTGTGTGAGTCTGTGTGTGTGTTTGTGTCAGAGAGAGAGAGTGAGAGAAGAACCTTTTGTGTGTGTGCCAGAGTGACAGATATGTGTGTGTGTGTGTGTGTGTGGACGTACATTTCTTTAGTTCTGGTTTGATTCTGATCTTTCCTCCATGTTCCATTCTAAACACACACAAACACACACACCAAAGATGTTTTTCACATTCAGATGTTCACAAACACAAAATAGAAAAAGAAAATTAAGAAAAATGAATGAAGTGATGAAGAAAGAGGGATGAAAAATGAGGGTGTGATGAAGAACGAGGGATGAAGAATCAGAGTGATGAAGAATCAGGGATGAAAAATAAAGGATGAACAATGAAGGAGTGATGAAGATTCAGGCATTAATTTTATTTACTTTATAGGAGAAAGACTTCATTAATAATGACTGAGCTGATGAGAACATTTCCATTTTAAACCGTCATTAAAACTAGAACAGATGGCTGTTCTGTTTATGAATAAATAAAGGTATGGACAACCTGTGGAAATGGTTGTCCATACCTGAGTGTGCTGAGTGAACAGTGTGGATCCTTCAGTCTTGCAGCTTCTTTCTTGAGTCTCTTGGGTGGTACAGCCTTTCTCTGTAATCATACAACCAGAAAATCTGCAGAGACAGAAGGAAAAGAGGGAGAGAGACAGAGTGAGAATGGTAATACACTTAACAGAACTTCATTAAACAGAACCAAACAATCAGTAAAATGCTGCAGCAGTGAGAGAGGAGATCAGGATTAAAGTATGCTTGCATCACTGCCAGTTTTGTACTGATTTGTCTCACAAAGCCATAGTTTGTATAATCACTGAGGGTCTGGTGTATATATGGTTATGTTTGTCCTGCAGTAGGTATCCTTTATATTTTTTCAGTCCTGCTGAATCAACCTTCAAACAGCCCAAATTCACCACTGCTCTGTATTCACATATGTAAAACACATATTTATACTGCTAAAGTGTTGGACATCACAGCTTAATATTTATCACTCAGCAATGAACTGACAGAAATCTGACCTGAGTGTCTCCAGTTTACATTGTCAACTTCTTAGTCCAGCAGAGAGCTCCACTCCTGAATCTTGCAGGTCATTGTTACTGAGGTCCAGCTCTTTCAGGGAGGAAGTTTCTGGTTGTAGAACAGATCCCAGAGTTTCACAGGACTGTTTCTCAAGTTTACACACAGCAAGTCTGCAAAAAAGTTAATGCAACACATTTACATTCCACTCAAGAGAAGATGATTAATAGCTTTAATAGCAACTCATAAATAAATCTGACCTGAGAATCTCCAGTTTACAGAGTGAACTCTTCAGTCCAGCAGAGAGCAGCTCCACTCCTGAATCCTGCAGGTCATTGTTACTGAGGTCCAGCTCTTTCAGGGAACAGTTCTGCAGTTTTAAAACTAATCCCATATTTTCACACATCTTTACCCCAAGATCAAACAAAGATAATCTGTAAAGAGAGAAAAAAACAACATATTTTACTATACAGTCAATGAGACATTTTTGAACAGAGCAGGAAAATGTATTGAAAAGTTTAGAAATCACAACTATTCTCTCACATATTTTTCACCAGTTTCTGATGATAAATTACAATTGGTCAGTGATGCAATATTGTCCATCTTTCTCTTCATAATATAACTATGTTACCATTTACACACTAGTAATCATGTTTTATCTAGCATCATGTATTAATGTTGGCATTATGGTAAGATGAAGAACTACTATTACCATGACTTATTTTTAGTTTTACCCCAAACCTATTTTTAGTTTTATCAATAAACTGAACTGAATAAAGTGACGGTCTGCTTTGACAGTTTTTAGGTTAAACATCTAAGTTAAACTATTCCACATTTCCACAGCATAATTAGAAAGTCACTTCTTTAACTGGAGCATCTATTACTGGAGCCTGTAATCACCCACATAGGTTTCATTGTTGATAATTCTATCCATCTTTCTTCTGTTGTTTCTCTTTCAGAGGTCTCACTCAAAGAAAACCTTCAAATCTTTAATACAAACCTACACACACAGAGGACGAATCATAATGAAGTAAAAAAAATGTGAAACTCTATGTGAAACACTAGTGTTTTCAACTAAAATGTTCTGTTTTAATCCACTGTTCCATACATGTTTGGCATCAGCCAGCATTTCATTAAAACTGTGCAACTGCCAGAATACTCACACAGCTTTTGTAGATGCTCTGACTACTGGAAGCAGCCTCAGAAGACATTCCTCTGTTGGGTCATATTTACTGAGGTCAAAAACATCTAGATCTTCTTCTGAGTTCAGCAACACAAACACCAGAGCAGACCACTGAGCAGGAGAGAGCCCGGCCTCATGGAGATGACGGTCACCATCTCTTCTCAGGTACTTCTGCACTTCCTGCACTAGAGAATGATAATTTAGTTCATTCAAGACAGTGGAACAGATTGATGGATCTCTCTGGAGAGGTGTTCTCCTGAATCTTCTCCTTGATGTATTTGACTGTTTGTTCAATGCTGGGACAGCTGCGCCCTGTGTGAGTCAGAATGCTTGGTAAAAGAGTCTGACTGGACTCCAGTGAGAGACCCAGAAGAAAACGAAGGAAAAGATCCAAGTGTCCATTCTCACTCCGCAAGGCCACTGCACTGTTGAGGAAGTCAGACACAGAGGACTTGCTGAAAATCTCAGAGAGTTCAGTGGTTTGCTGTTCAGTGGTTTGCTGTTCAGTGGTTTGCTGATTCAGAACAAAGCAGAGAAAAGCATATAAAGCAGCAAGAAACTCCTGAATGCTCAGATGAACAAAGCTGAAGACCTTCCCCAGCTGCAGCCCAGGTTCCTCCCTGAAGATCTGGGTGCATACTCCTGAGTGCACAGACACTTCTCTAATATCAATACCACTCTCTCTTAGGTCTTCTTTTATAGAAGATCAGGTTTCCCTTTTCAAGCTGCTGGAAAGCCAGTTTTCCCAGAGCCAGAATACTTTCTCTAGTCTGGCCAATATCAAGTTCATGTTTTCCACTGTACTTCTGGTTCCTGTGTTTGATCTGAAAGATCAGAAAGTATGCGAACATCTGTGTCAGGGTTTTGGGGAGCTTCACTCAATAATCTCTTTAGAACAGTGGCTGAGATCCAGCAGAAGACTGGGATGTGGCACATGATGAAGAGGCTCCTTGAAGCTCTGATGTGTGATATGATTTTGTTGGCCAGGTCCTGATCACTGATTCTCTTCATGAAGTACTCCTGCTTCTGAAGATCACTGAACCCTCGCACTTATGTAACCTGGTCAACACACTCAGGAGGGATCTGACTGACTGCTGCTGGTCGAGAGGTGATCCAGAGGAGAGCAGAGGGAAGCAGATACCCCTTGATGAGGTTAATCAGTAAAACATCCACTGAGGTTTCCTCTTTTATATCCACCATGTTCTCATTGTTCTGGAAATCCAGAGGAAGTCGACACTCATCCAGACCATCAAAGATAAACATCATTGTGTGGAGTCTGTAGTGTTTTGACTTTAAATCTTGTGTTTCTGGGATGAAGCAATGAAGAAGATTCATCAGACTGAGCTTCTTCTCCTTCATCAAATTCAGTTCTCTAAAAGGAAGCGGAAATACGAAGAGAACGTCCTGATTTACTTTTCCTTCAGCCCAGTCCAGAATGAACTTCTGCACAGAGACCGTCTTTCCAATTCCAGCCACTCCTTTAGTCAGAACAGTTTTGATGCACTTCTTTTCTCCTGGTAAGGGTTTAAAGATGTCGTTACATTTAATTGGGGTCTCCAGTGTAGTCCTTTTCCTGGATGTAGTTTAAATCTGTTTCACCTCATTTTCCTCACTGATCTCTCCACTCCCTCCCTCTGTAATGAAGAGTTCTGTGTAGATCTCATTCAGAAGTGCTGACCTTCCATGGCCTGAGAGTCCCTCATTAATTCTCGGATATTTGTTCCTCAATCTGGATTTGAGTTTTTGATGGCAAGCAGGTGCCAGTCCTGATAAAAGAGGAAGACAATGGTAAACATGTTAATGGCGGCACTGTAGTCATGAGTGAAAGACCCTTGCATAAAAGGAATCGGCAATACAGGTTGTGAGTCAATCTTCAAAGAAAAGTCAAACAGTTCCAGGTGAAATGCCAATCCCAAGTGTACAGAATGGAATAGTTCCTCTGTTTAAACTGAAAGATGCTGCCAGTTTACCCACCTTGTCTGAGAGCTCCATTAAACTGAATGATGAGCAGTTAGAAAGGAGAGACTTAGCAAACTAAAGAGACACTGCAAGTTTATACTATTCCTTCAACATTGTAGCATAAGAAGAGATGCCTGTTTGACTGTAAGAGAGGAGAGAACTTTAAGAACTTGAGATTAAGCTTGGTTATGCAATTCTTCTCCTCTGAGTTAGAAGGCCAGACCCTCCCCTTGATGAACAGAGATGGGACTTCAGACATGGTATTCATCAACTTTTGTTATTTCATAGTTTCATTGACATTTTAGGGGAACTTTGAGGGAATAAAAAGATAAACATACAAATAACAGCTGATAAGTACTATGGATAAAAGCAAATTTCAGATCTGAATATTTTGTAAAAACTGTGGGAAACAAAGCACAGAGCTGGCTGGAGTTTGCACTTGAGCAGACTCCACTGAAGAAGTGTGTCTGCACTCCACACTAAGAGTAATGAAGTGCTGGAATAATCCCAGAACCCAGAACTCTTACTGATCTCCAGTGTGTCAGCGAGGTCTGTCTGGTTCCTGCTCCTCAGGATCTGCAGTGTGATCTTCAGCAGCTCTTCTCTCCAACTGCTCCCATCCTCCTCAACCTCCACCTCTCTCTCAGAGCATGCTGGGTAATCTGGACTCAGGAACTTCTTGAATAAGTTCAGCTCTTTCTTCACAAGAGAGATGATCTTCTGCTCCAGCTTCTGATTAAAAATAAACATAACAAAATCAATAATGCTGTAACATTACAGTCAGAATTTTTTTGCTCATACAGAAAGTGTCCAAAATTTATGTGGAATATATTGTAACTATACGGCAATACATTTGCACTGTTGTTTATTATTTTGATAGATTTTTTGGAATATAACAAAATGTAGGATGCTAAATGTGAAATATGGTCAAGTTTATGACTTCTTCTTCTTTCTCTTTCGGCTTTACCCTTCAGGGGTCGCCACAGCGAATCATCTGTCCTCTTTCACCGCATCCATAAATCTGCTTTTTGGTCTTCCCCTCAGCCTCCTGCCTGGTGGCTCCAACCTCAGCATCCTTCTACCTATGTAATCATTGTCTCTCCTCTGGACATGTCC
>JBBIGA010067052.1:0-12200 GCA_037576975.1 Alestes dentex
GAGAGAGAGAGAGAGAGAGAGAGAGAGAGAGAGAGAGAGAGAGAGAGAGAGAGAGAGAGAGAGAGAGAGAAAGAGACGGACATGGGGAGAGAGAGGGAGAATGAGGGAGAGAGACAGAGAGTGGGGCAGAGAGAAAGAGAGAGAGAGAGAGAGAGAGAAAGAGAGAGGGAAATAGGGGGAGGGAGAGGGAGAATGAGGGACAGAAACAGTGAAGGAAAGAGACTGAGAGAGAGAGGGAATGCAGGAAAAAACAAAGTGAGGGAAACAGAAAGAGAGTGAAGAGAGAAATAAAACTGGCATGAAGCAGCACCACTGCCAGCTGGATATTTTGGGTCGGCAGATTGTTGCGAAGGTTGTTCTGAATGAGCTATTATAGATAATTAGTTTGTATTCTATTCATATTGTCCTAATATTGGATATTTATATATATATTTATACACACACATATACACATATATATACACATATACATACACATATACATATATTCATTTTGTTGCGTGTGGGTGTATACATACATATACATGCATGCATGTATCCACCGATATATAGATAAATAGATATAGTAATAATATAGCTTACCTTCCCATTTTTGCAAATGTAGTCAAAGAGTTCTCCTCCAGATACATATTCCATAACCATAAATATGTCTGTGGGTGTGCTGATCACTTGGTACCTGCAATCACACAGAAGCAAGAAATCACTGTTAGTCTCCATAAATAATTTCGATTCCTTCACTACAGACAGATGGATACTCTCAAGGGTTGCATAACTTGGTTAGTAAACCCCATTGCTGTTGCACTGAAATATATCATTTAAGATAGTGATTGCCTCATTGCTACCAAATACAACCTATAAAAAGAATGAAAAATAACAAAAGAATTAAAGACATCACTTGCCAAAGCACCACCAATAACCAAAAAGATCTGGCAAGTAAGAATTCTATTAGCACTATAACATACATACTAGATTTGTTCGTCTCCCATTGCTATTCTAATGGATAAATACTCTAACAATATTCACCACAATGTGCTGTTAACTATTTTTAATGGTATTATAACTGTGCCATGACTGTCTAACTAAAAATTATATAAATTCTAATTTACAATCATTATGCACCATACAGTTTGTTCCATTTAAAAACATTTAACAGCACAATATGACGGTCTCAAAACAAAGTTTATTACCACTTTATGTTTATGACTGCACAAAAATATGAACAGCACGCAATGCAACATCCAGACAATTGCATCACATTTAGCCACAGAATAATGAAATTAAGATTGGAGTCTGTTTGGGCCAATTAATATACATGGGCAACAAAAGAACTAATGTAAGTGTATTCGAACACCCTGATGGAGCAGAGCAGCTGGGCAAAACCAATACAGTGAAAAGAAAACAAACAACCTCTGTGTATAAACAAAGATCAGCAGAATGTATGTGAAATATTCTGGGCAGTTATCTAGTACTGACTGAAAGTCCGTAAGATCTGACGGATACACTCCCTCTGACTAAACCTAAGTTGGGTAACAGACAGAGAAAACGAGAGACAACGAACGTGCTGTCGCACGTAACAATCATTAATGATTAGAGTTCACCGTTATCACTGGAAATACCAAAAGTATCTTATAGTTCTGTGTTAATTATTTCTTTACTATTGCCAAATTAAAGCCATCACAGAGACGTAATAGTACATGTAGACTCTACACTACCAATTCCATGTTTGTTTATGTAAGTAGAAGAGAAAATATTTTATTATGATTTGAATATGCGGAAATGTTATTGGTGTGGACATTTTTCCTCATTTCAGTTATTTAGTAACTATGTGATTATGTAAATCCACAAATGGCACAGAAAAATGTTACCATGGTTTTTTTTGTTTTTTTTTCCAAATGTGGTGATCCTGATTACTGGAATGGTCCCAACAGATCCGTCCAATCAAAGAAAGTTCTAATCCAATGACCTTAGGGACCAAAAATAAAGACTGGGGTCGCTTTCTATCTTTAGTACAAGTGTAGATACCACAACAGATGCATGGGCCCTGATGTTTTAGTGCTTTATTCCAATTTTCCAGGGACCGTCAGCACGGCTGTTCACAAATTATCTTGCCCAAGACGCTGCACTGTTTCCAAAACACGCAACTAGATGGCCAGGATTGCTGACGCTAAAAGATGAGACCGGATACGTCTGATATGAAAACATCAGCTTTCAACCAGAAACAATTAGGTCCCATGGCATGAGCTTGATACACTATGTGGACCAAAAAAAAAAGTGTTGGGTCGCCTGACCATTACACCAACAGGGACTTTAATGACACTGCATTCAAATACATAGACTTTAATATGGAGTTGGCCCCCCTTTGCAGCTATAACAGCTTGAACTCTTCTTGGCTTTCCACAATATTTTGGAGTTTCTGTTGGGAAATTTGTGCCCATTCATTCTGTAGAGCATTTATGAGGTCAGGCACTGATGTTGGACGAGAAGGTCTGGCTCGCAATCTCATCCTAAAGGCGTCGGATGCGGTTGAGGTCAGGGTTCTGTGCGGGCCAGTCAGGTTCTTCCACACTGAACTCATCCAGCCATGTCTTTATGGAGCCTGCTTTGTGCACTGGGGCACAGTCATGCTGGAATAGAAAAGCTTCGTCCCCAAACTGTGTCCACAAAGTGGGAAGCATGGCGTTGTCCAAAATATCTTGGTTTGCTAAAGCATTAAGACTACCATTCACTTGAAGTAAGGAGCCTAGCCCAAGCCCTGAAAAACAGGTTTGTCCTCAAAGTGTATTTTGGGGGTAACCAGATCACACTACAGTACAGGCTCATGCTTTCCATTCATCCATACCAAAGGGTTTGCTACAAACCAGGGCCCGGCTGCAGGGAATCCCTGAATCCCTGTGCGTTCCCTCAACTAGAACATCTGATTCAACTGGATTATGTATTTTACAGTGGGGATAATTCAAAACTTTGAAAAGTATGAAGTCCCCAGGACTGAATCTTGGACCCAGTCAATGGAGCTAGTTTCTCAGACTCAGACTGTCCTAATCTTACAATAAATACGATTTTAAATTTGCAAAATGCCACCTGCATTGCAGGCACCCATTTATCTCGTGTTATGCACTCTAATTCGGAATTTATGAATAGCATATTTAATACTGTTTAAAGCAAATTGTTATTTAAAAAGTCCTTCAACGGAAAAGATAGCAAGACCCCCTCGTTTGCACTCCCTCCCCATTCCTCTTTTGAAGAGCCATGAGAAAACCACGAGCCTGGTCACTGGGGAGGCGCCACCGGAAACCACAAGGTAGAAGTCCTTTCTCATGTACAGATTTTCTTATTGCTAATGAAAGGAATGTCTGATGTCAGGGTCACACACTCTCCCAAACAAAACATGAAATGGCAGATCACACCAGGGTAGGAAACACATTTTTCTCATTCTTTTGCTGGTGTAACATTAACTGATGACTTTTTATACTGCATTAGTTCATGTCCCTGGTCTTTTTGAGCTAGATTCAACAACCCTTTCGATTTCAAAGCCCAAATTCTTGTATTCACATTGAATCTGATAGAAGTATATTAACTTTTGCCAACATTACAAAACTTATGTTACTGTGCACTACAATAAAATAATGATCAAGAATGTTTTACCTCACACTCCCACCACATTCACCCATTAAGATCATCCTTAATGTTTTTTTTTTTTTGAAGGGAAATACTTTATGGTACAGAAGGAAAATGCATTATTGCTGACCGCAGCTGCTTCTTGTGTAACACAGCCGCCCGTGTTATCTACGAACGAGCACTTTCATGCCGTCAAGATCAACAAGCAACTGGTTGAAAAGTAACACTGTGACAAGCATAGACTTTCAGTGCTGGGAACACCTACTTATTTATTGATATTATAACTGCGGCCATAAACCCAGTACATTTCATTTATAGCTTTTCCCTTCCTTTTTATATTTGCAAGGGCCCTGAAACTCCAGTCTTGGTTTACTTTATTTTATTATACAAACAAGACAGCAGTGACCATGCGGTGTAAGCTCACGGCCCCACAGGGAAAAGGGAATCAGACATTTTTCCCCAGATTCTTATCAGTTTAATGTTTAGCCGTCGTAAAAATTTTTACACCAAGATGACCAACATTTTTACAGACAGCTTTAACACTGAAAATGTCACATAATGTCCAATGTGCTTTCAATATTAAGCAAATAGTCTGAACACTCTGGGAACCGTATTCTTTGATTAATTACATGTATTTGTGTTTTAAGAGGGTGAAAAGTTGATATTGTGGCTGTTTGCTGCTTTGTACTTTTGTCTCAAAGGAGACAAGGAGCACCATCAGCTGCAGCTGAGTTTAAGAACACTTTAACAGCAAGCATGAGTCAGCAAAAGAGAAATCTTAATGTGAGCAATCAGGTGAGTCAGAGAACACTTAGCAGCAAAAAGAAGAGTTGAGTGAAGAGAGAAGGTAAGAGAGAGAGAAGAGAGAGAAGAGTGAGGTCCTAATAAAAAGAGGTCAGTCTCATTTTCTTAAGCCTTGTCCACCTTGCAGCTTAGATTTCACAGACAAGCTGTCAGAAATGATATTTTAACCCACTTATCAGTCAAGCACCGGCAAAACAGAGTGAAAATACCTTTACCTTTAATAATTCTTGCCATTTTGAGTGAACAAGAGATTTGTTTTCTTTGAATTATTCAAGTTCTGTAAACACTGCATCATTTCTCTTATTTTGATGTCTTGTCATTTCCTTTAAAGAACAATATTTTTATTTGGAAATTAGGAGAAATATTGTCAGCAGTTCTTAAAACTAAGTCAAAGCTGTTCAGTTCAATACTTGCACCTATAAAAGATAAAACCTGAGAAACTGAACATTTTTGTGGTGGTCTCTTTTTTCTTTTTTCTTTCTTTTTTTTTCAGAACTGTATATAAGAGATAGTTCAGACTAGGGCATTAACAGAAAAGCCCATTTGTTGATGTGTCGACATCAGAAGCACAAGCCGACGCCCCCATGTCGTGTAGTTTTATTTTTTCCTCTCTCTGTTGGCGCGCTTGTGTACACAATGCAATCTCTGACTCTGATTGGCTGACCCTGACACGTGTTCCTTGCCTTAACCAATTATTATAGTCACTTCATAAAAAGGGCGGTAACGTTGGCACGTAGAGTGGAATCTAAACACAACACCACAACAAGACGAGAGACACGGCAGCAGAGGAGACTGATACATATCACATGTGTGGAGATCCTTCACTCTAGACACACAAACAGCACGGAGACCTGCACAACCTGCAAGTCGGTGTTAAAGTACAATAAAAGTACTACTGTTATGCACGGCATCTGAAACGGCACCGCTAGCTAACATGGGTGATGCTGGCACTGCAGAGAGTCGCCTAGTCCAGAGGACGCTGAGTGGCTGCTATTGTTGTTGTTATAAAAATAGTACAAAGAGTCTAGCTCTGTACATAGTATATACAGTTAATGACAAATGAGCAAGCAGGAATTAAAGATGCGATTAGGGCTTCAGCGGTTTGCGGTATGTCACTTTCGGCAAAATCCATAAAGAGACAATGTCATACTGGTATGCACTTTTATACCTAAATACCTTAAATGTCACATAAACAGACTTTATCCCCAACTTTCAACAGCAATTCACATTATTATACACATATGTTCTGTATGGAATGATTTGGAAGTGAAAGGTTAAAGCAAATTAAGTTTGCCACATTTAACCAAAACAAGGTTAAACTAGATGCAGGTAAAATGTGAGTGATAAAAGTAATTGTACTTTCAACACCAAGTTAATTACTTACATTAGAGCAACTTGAAAATACTCAAGTACCATATTTAAGACAATAAAATGGTCATTTCAATTGGTAATAAGTAGCATCAGTAGTGTGTTATAAGTAGTAGTGTCACAGTATGTACTATTTATCCTAAAAATGAAGACTATTATAGCAGACAGTAATTAATACTAAATGAGACAGAACAGGATCTTAATATTTGTTTTTAATTATGAAGAGAAATAGGAAAAAGCAAATGGGATCTAATCTGAGCACTGTCCTGCTATCTAAACTTAGTTCTACTTATCTGGATCCCAGTCATTAAAGTCAATCTGATTTTAATTCCTAAATGTTTCAGAAGTGCCAGTTAATTTGCTAGCCTGTTAGCATCTGCACTGTTTAAAGCAAAAGCAGAAGAAAAAAAAAGAATGTCAGGTTGTGATTGATTCCAATATATCTGTATGAAAATGTTTGTCGAAAACTTACAATAGCTTTTAAAAAAATTATTGGAAACAGTGCAAAATTTGTGTCAAACTTCGGACGACCACATTCATGTTAACATTATCTGCCAGCATAAACAAACTACGTTAATTTAGAAGTGATTATTTTACAGCTGGTGGTCTGGAAGATGCCCCTGTGATCGAAAGGTTGTGGGTTCGAATCACAGGACCGCCAGTGGCACCACTGAGCTCCTGTTGAGCAAGATACTGTTCCCACACACTGTTTCCCGGGTGCTGTGCCGATGGGTGCCCACTGTTTCACTTGGTGAATGGGTTAAATGCAAGAGCCATAATAATAAGATAATAAGAGCCATGTAATAATACCAGCCATGACTATAAGAGGAGAGTGACGCTCTTTTATTTGATATTTTATATCTTTTTAATCTATTTTTATTTGGTCCATCTGCTCTGACAACATTGCTTCTGAAATCCACAAGGCGGTGCAAGACCCCGATCTATGCTGATTCAGGGGTGACACTAAACTTCCACTGCTGTCCTGCTACTCACAGTTTAATTATGTGTGGGTGCCGGAAGAGCTTGAGGTTCTGGATCTCACGCCGAATCTTGCCCACCACATCCAGACTGCGGATCTTCTGCCTGTTCAGGATTTTTACAGCGACCTGGTGCTTGGTCAGCTCATGCTGTCCCACTGAAGAGAAAGAGTTATAGAAGCAAGCATGAGATTTCATTCATTATAAAAACACATCAGACATTCATTCAATTATGTTCAAATGAGGTAAAAATTCCTCTACATGCAAAACGACTGCACAAGATAAATCTGAGGGAAAAAGCATCACAGACATTAGTCAAGGCAAATGTCACGATATTACTGTCGGAACAAAACCAATTGCCGAGAAAAGAAAAATGTTTTTAGATTGCTGTGTAAAATTCTTTTATTTTAATTCATTTTAGAACATTCCTGTTAGCTCATTTATGTTGAATTTTTGACTTCACATAAAAAGTAAGAGCTTTTTCTGATAACAAAAATAAACATTTGTTAAATAACATAATGAAACCTGAAGACGTTTTGCACTCCACCAGAAACAAGTCCCCTATCTGATCTTTGAACATTAGTGGGGAGTAACAGCTAGCAACACAGCTAACAGCTACCAAATGAGAAGTGGCAAAATTTTGGCGGAAATTTGACAAAGAAACAAACATTCAAAACAGATCAGGCTTATTACTGCTGGCAAAATACAAATGAAAACAAAATGTAGAATATGTCTATCAGCTCTATTCCTGATCCACTGGATGAAATGAGGACACCCTTAATAAAACTATGTACAGTGATGTTTTACTAAATGTCTTTTAACAGCAACAGGAGGAAAATCACACAACTGCTGTGATGTACAATTTTGAAGGCAGATTTAAAATCCCCAACGTTTCAAGGTCAAACATACAGGAGTCCCGCGACTTTTACAACACACTTACACATCTCACATAATTCATACTGTTGCCTAGTACTTTTCTTCACTGGAATCAAATTAAATGCTGTACTCTGAAGACCCGTTTCTTGTTATCTCTCCACTGGGTAATTTTCATTTAGGTACCCTGTTGTCAATACGCTGGTCTTTAATGTGAGGAGGCAACTCAACTGAATTCAACAAGTGAAAACAAGCAAGAACTTCACAGATGTAGGATTTTATCATCTTGCAACATGACAGGAAAGGAGGTCTCATATAAGAACTGTTTCAGCAACACTGGCTTGCACAATGTAACAATGACAAAAGTCCTTAATTACTGCATTAAAGACCAGCGTATTGACAACACAGGCTACCAAAATCAAATTAGCCAGCGGTGAGATAACCAGAAACACCGGTTAACTTCAGAATACACCATTTAATTTGATTCCAAAGGAAAACAAGGGAGCAGTATGAATTTATAGGATGTGTAAGTGTGTTGTAAGTGTGTCTTGTGTATTTGACACGGAAACTTTGAAGACTGGAAACTAGCCTGCACACTCATTTGATTTTGCTCCTGTTGCTGTTAATATACATTTAGTAAACAGTCACTGAACTCGGCTTTATTAAAGATGTTCTCTTTCACCACAGAAAAGGAGAGAAGCAGAGATAGGACAAGAGAAAGTGCTCAGAATTGAAAAGAACAAACTGTTTGCACTGATTTAAACAGTACTCAGGTAATGCATTAACCTGGCAGCCGGTCAGCCGAAGCAGAGTGAGTCACTGAGGCACATAATGGCCTACAGTCTGCACAGCAGAACCAGAAAACAGACGACTGACTCCACTGCGCTACTGAAATTATGATCAAGACTTTGGCTTACACAAACACACACAGCTTTGGGAAAAGCAAATATCAAAGCATTTTGTAAGCCTTCATTCAGTTTAAAATATACTAGTCTAGATTGTAAATCTACTATCTGTTTACTTAAGATTTTGCCTTGAGGCTTTTAAAGTCACCCAGTGGAAACTCGCCAATTACCTTGAGATTGTTGTTGTACAAGTTTGGATGCAGAGACTGGATGCAGTCCCCTTCTGTGCAATTTTAAAACATTTTCGTTTTGGCTACATCACTTGATTTTATTGAAAATTTACTGATTATGAAATTCCTCTTTATGCATGTCAATAGCAACACTGAGGTCTTTCTTGTCCATACCAGATATCTTCTAGTAAGCTAAATCTTTACACACAGCACTGTCAGTGTAACACTATTATTTGCTACACTAACATTCTTGTTGTCATGTTACACTATTGTTTATTTTTCTTTTTTCTATGGTCTTATCTTTTACTGCTCCTTGTTCCACAGACCATGCTAATGACAGTCCTTTCATATCTTATACTGTATTTATTTATATAAGGTTCTCACTCATCACCTAGCTTCAGGTTATAGCACTTCTGTGTTGTTTGAGGTAAACGGAAAAAGTGACTCAGCAACACAGTCTGCAATTTCCTCAGTTGCAAGCCTCAATCTTACTGAGTGCCCAAATGTAATCTGGCCCTGATAACAGTCGATCAGCCTAGCAATGTAATAACATAGTTGCAAATGACAGCACCTGACAGCAGCATATACAAAGAGAACAACAGAGCACTTGGAACAAGTGTTTTACACAGACTTCTAGCAGGAGACTGGTACGATAGAGCTGTGAGAATGAACAGGACTACAAATCTCGCCCTTTAAAGTCAAGAGATTGAATTTTATGAAATCCCAGGAATACTTTCACAAACAGAAGGCAACTAAATCATATGATTAATGTGTCTATTGCTTAAAAAGTAGAGGTGGAACCATGCACATGCAATATACGGGCAAAATTATTGGGACAAACCTGTTTTTCAAGGTTTAGGCTAGGCCCCTTACTTCCAGTGAGGGTCAATCTTATTGCTTCAGCATACCAAGACATTTTGGACAACGCCATGCTTCCAACTTTGTGGACACAGTTTGGGGAAGAACCTTTTCTATTCCAGCATGACTGTGCACCATAAAGGTCCATTAAGACACAGATGGATGAGTTTCGGTGTGGAAGAACTTAACTGGTCCGCACAGAGCCCTGACCTCAATCCCATCCAACACCTTTAGGATGAAGGAAAACCTTGCAACAAGAGTGGAAGCTGCTGAAGTCCCTGTTGGTGTTAACAGTCAGGCGTCCCAATACTTTTGTCCGTGTACTGTATATTGTGCAAATTCCTTGATCTCTGCATAGCTCTGTTTCTACAAACGTCAAGTTTGGCTGAAGTAAATACATTTTCAGACATAAGTTATTCAGCTTTTCAGTGGAGCAGAGGTTAAACCAAGTGAGATCAGGTTAAGCCTTTTCCCCTAGAGAAGCCTAAGAGACAGCATGGACACATTTTCTATCAGTTAAAGGATTCAATGAATTCCTTTTACAAAATATTGTCAGTTCAGTTCACTAGCTAGGGTGGAGGACTTTGACTCATACAAACAAACAGGTTGGTTATAAAAATTGACCGTCATTTGACGAAGAGGCGAGATAAAGGACATGTGCAGGAAAACGAAGTGTCAGAGTAGTGAAACTACCCGTCACTAACACTAACGGGTCCATTATAAGTACGCTATTAGAGCTAATACATCTATTTAATGATTCAGACATTACATTTTACATTGTTCTGTGTCTCTTTGCAGTCACAACAGCAGTTTCCTCCAGGATTAATCTAATTTTCTGATTGATTCTGACAACGTCAGATCCACATTATTTGGGCTGAAATGTTTAAACCCAAGGTGAAAACGTCTCCAATCATCTCAGGAAACCTATGTATGAAATCTAAAAGGACAAGAAACAACAAGTTACACCGTTTCAGAGTCCACTTTTACTGGGTCTGCCGTTACTACACAACTAGCAGGGAAACGAGATAAAGCTAGCTTAGCTAGCTCGGGAAACAACTAGAATTTAAAGACTACTTTAGCTGTATTAAGTCAAATTAACCTTAGTGTAATTTGAATTAAATTCTTATTAAGTGTTTGGCTTATTATAAAAACAAAGTGACTTCCTAAAAGGCTTCACAAAAGCTCTAAACCCGAGTTAGCTCCGAAGCTAAGTCGTTAGCTTGCTACCTGAAGCACTATCATCCTTCAACAAGCCTGTTTGGAGAATTTACCTTTAACTTTTCCAAACGTTCCCACTCCAAGCGTGTCTCCCAGAATATAATGGCCAATTTTCACCCTGCCTTCGTGTTTAGGTTTCTCCGTCGCCATCTTCCACTCGTAAGCCCGAACCCGGGGTGGAGGGGCTGGGCACCGGTGGACCGAGAGAGAGACGCGACTCTGCTGCTGAGCTCCAGGCGGAGAATCAGCCTCGACTCCGGTCTGAGATCCGGAGAGGAGCCGGTCCGCCCAGAGCGCCTCCCACTGTACACACACACTACTGCAGAACACACACGTGGACAAAAGTATTGGGACGTCTGACCATTAACACCAACGCTGACTTTAAAGACATTGCATTTCAATACATAGACTTTATTATGGAGTTGGTCCCCTTTTTGTAGCTACACTATATGGACAAAAGTATTGGGACGTCTGACCATTAACGCCAACAAAGACTAAAGACGTTGCATTTAAATATATAGACTTTAATATGGAGTTGGTCCCTCCTTTGCAGCTATAGCAGCTTCTAATACTGATAAAAAATGTCCATGCTGTCTCTTAGTCTCAAGGAGAAAATGCTTAAACCTGATCTTGCTTGTTTTAAACACCACGCCACTTCTCCAAACTATTTGAGAAATGTTTACCTAAGCCAAACTTATTGAGTGTGGTATATTAAAGAAGAGCTATGCAGAAATCAAGAAACTGACACGACATACACTATATGGACAGAAGTATTGGGACGCCTGACCATTAACAAACTGGGATTTTAATAATATTGCATTCAAATACATTGACTTTAATATGGAGTTGGTCCTCACTTTGCAGCTAGAAGAGGTTCCACTCTTCTTGGAATATTTTTCACAAGATTTTTTAGTGTCTCTGCAGGTATTTGAGCCCATTCATTCTGTAGAGCGTTTATGAGGTCAAGCACTGGTGTTGGGTGAGAAGGCCTGACACACAGTCTCCGTTCCTGCTCATCCCACAGGTGTTGGATGAGGTTGAGGTCAGGGCTCCGTGCGGGCCAGTCAAGTTCTTTCACACAGAAACTCCTCCACCCATGTCTTTATGCACATTGCTTTGTGCACTGGGGCACAGTCATGCTGGAGTAGAAAAGGGCCTTCCCTAAACTGTGTCCACAAAGTTGGAAAGCTTGGGGTTGTCCAAAATGTACTGGCCAGTCTCAATGCTTCCGCTTAACCTCACTGGATTGTAAAAGGAGTAGTTCAAACCCTGAAAAAAGGGTGTCCCAATACTTTTGTCCATGTAGTGTGTGTGTGTGTGTGTGTGTGTGTGTGGGGAGTTTGCATGTTCTCCTTGGGTGGCCTGGGTTTCCTCCGGGGTCTCCAGGCTTCTCCCACAGTCCAAAGACATGC
>JBBIGA010067063.1:0-12200 GCA_037576975.1 Alestes dentex
ATATGTATATGTGTGTATGTATATATATATATATATATATATATATATATGTGTGTGTATATGTGTGTGTGGGGGGGTATACATCAATTCTAAATCCTAAAACGTGTCTGTGCTGCCTTGATGAACAGCTAGATGAGGTTTAATAGGTTGTTGAGTGAAGCTTTGGGCATGTATTTGCGGAAAAGATTTGACTATTTGTTAGCAGTGTTAGCCTTATAGGACTTCATCTGGAAGTAAGTGGAAAATTGTTAAACTCTAATTCTTTGCAGAACTACTACTTTAAGTAATGCTACACATACATTCTGAAGTCGAGGATCAAAATATAATATTTGACAGAAATAACAATTTCTTTTCTGAAAACTTTGTGGTAAAGCATACTGTTATTATTTATAGTGTACATTTAAATTGTGCCAGTCACACGCAGTTGGGATTATATTGTGGTTCATGCAGTTTGGGCAACAATTAAATGTCATATGCTGACAATTTAATGTGTCGATTGTGCTGCTGTTGGCGAAAGAACGACCTTAGGTTAGTAGAGAATAATTGACTGGATGGAATAAAAGCAGGATAGCGAAATAAATTTTTGTGGTTTTCACACATTTAGGTATAAATCATCACTGCCTCCTTGTGGTGGTCAGGTACCAGCACAATCAAATGGAATTAAAAAACAAATTCTTTTCATCATTAAACAGGTGGTGTTACAGTTATTCTTTGTACAGTAATTGCTGCTGATAGTTTTTGCACTACTTTGTGTGGTGAGTGTCTCATTATATGAAATTCAATTTTGTGTTTGCAGAACTGTCTAATCCGAGTGACCACACGAGGCAGAGAGGCAGTAGTAACAGACTTTGGATTGGCCAGAGAGGTGGGAGAACCTGCAAACAATCCAGACAGGAAGATGTCCCTGGTGGGCTCTGCATACTGGATGGCCCCTGAAATGCTAAGAGGAGAGCCATACGACCGCAAGGTACTTTACTTTACTTACAGAGGAGTGAGGGCTGCTATGTTGAAAAAGTAATGTGTTGCATTTCCACATAGGAAAAAATATATGGTCATATGGAAATGTATGTACAACCCGGGACAGATGACATGTTTAGTTGATGTAGCAATTCACATCTGCTACAGAAAACACACATCTGCACATTCCAAACTAAGGAAAAATTGTGTTATGTATGCAGAAGTATAGTGTATATAATGTTTGCTCATGTGTAAATGTACACTTTTAACTTAAGCATTGCTTTTTAAGTGTTTATCTTTGGCAGTTTCATTCACATTCTCCGAAAGATTGGTAGTTTATATTAGAGAAATTATTATTCTGAGTTGTTTCCCCTAGGCATCACATGGAAGATCTTGTTTTAGGGAGGGTCTTTAATAAATACTCTCTGGGCAGTCTTAGCATGCTCTTAGCACTGGAAACTTATCTCTGGTTTATTATAAGTATTTTTTTTTGTTCTGATTGTGACCCAGATAAATCCACAAGAGGTCATCAAAACATGAGGAACGATCAGTCTTCTGTTTGTATCTTAAGAAATAGGTCACTGTTAGCACTAGAGTAGTAATGGCATGTTCTGACCTCAGAGTAACTGTCTGCCTGTCTCTTAACCCCTAGGTAGATGTCTTCTCTTTTGGAATCATGCTGTGTGAGATTCTGGCAAGAGTACCTGCTGACCCAGAAGTGCTGCCCAGAACACGGGTAAAAACATCTCACAAACAACAAAATACAGTTTTTAAATGACGAAATGATTAGTAATTTCATTTATTGAAGGAAAAACATTATCTGGTGCCAACTAACCAAATTTAGTTGATAATTGAATCAATTAGATTAGATACACAAAGGCTTGATTTTTGACAGCCCTGTTGAATCTAAAAATCAGTTCATTAGAATGTTTCAAGCTGCATACCAAAAGTAATTACAGAGGAGATTAAAAAAATGTTCAAATATGTCAGGCTATAAAACATTTCCAAGCCATTAAACTACAGTTAGAGTCTCAAACGGAGAAAACTTTAAACAGTAGTAACTCTGCCCGGAAGTGGCCGGCCTACCAAACCTCCTCTTAGATTGCAGTGACAACTCATCAGGGACCTCACAAAAGAATTAAGTTCCCTTCCTGTGCCAGTGCTGATTAAAGGAAGGTCAGCGGCCTTTCATACAATAAAGTAGGCCTTTTTGCTTAATCAGGATTGATGGACAGAACGTGCTGGGCAGGCCGGAGAAGAGACAGATCTCATCTAGATTGAGGGAATTATCTATGGCCATTAATCAGTAATGATATGTTCACCACTTTCATGCATTTTATTAATCACCATATGACGTAAGGCCATTTTTTTCCCACCCTTGATTATCACCGTAAGTGCTGAAGCACCTCCTGAGGGCATTGAGCAGATAGCATCAGGTATGTGTGGTCACTGTAGAATCACATGTTAGGGCATCAGCAATATCATCATTCAGTGTTTCCTATCATTTTCTTCATTGACTTGATGTATTTCAAAGGTGGTGTTACATGATGATGATGGTGCTTGTGTATAGCAGTGTATTAACACCAGTTGGTGCCAGTGTAAACAGCTGAGTAATGCGAGGGCCCTGCTGCTCCCCCTACAGGACTATGGGCTGGATGTTGAAGCGTTCAGTGTGCTAGTGCAGGGCTGTCCACAGCGAGTGCTAGAGCTGTCTGCTAGCTGCTGCCTGGTAAGTAGGAGAAACAACAGGGATGTGTTCATATTGAAAACTGTGTACTGTGTTCACAGCTGGATTTCATGGAATCATACTAAATAGAAAATGGCACTCTGCTGTTAATCTTTCCTCATTACAAAACTTTTTTTTAACCCATATGACTTATTATTGTTTGGCACCGTTTAGTTTCAGATTTTTTTTTTCCAGATTCAGATTTAGATTTTATTTGTCACATACAACTTCATACATGGTACAACATGCAGAGAAATGCCCGACCATAAAAACAGTATGACAGTAATGGATTAAGTGCAGGTGCATTACCAACAAGACTGATTGTGCTGACACAGTAATAGCAGTTTTGGATCATAAAGTGCAGGTGTTACCTGAATGTATGAGGTACATATAAGAACTATATAGGGTGGAGTATTAATGTGAATATGAATATAATATGAATAAGAGACACAGTTCCAAATGTTGCAGTGGTTAAAGTGCAGGTGCATAGGATCTGGTTCAATACCCCAGGGCAAGTTGCAAGTTTTGCAGGCTTTCTGTAAAAAGCCTGCAAAACTTGCAACTTGCACACTTAACTTTTCCAAAATGTTTCATGATGTTAAACAAATTCAGATTGAAATGAATTAAAAGTGGGTTCTCTGTAGAGGGTGTGTATATATTTAAACTTTTTTCAGTTCAGGAAAGTTTTCAGTTCAGTAGCGCTACCAAATGTGTACTCTCTTTATCAAACAAGACTGCGCACACAGTGACATTTCAGAAAATTGAACTCATGATAAAAAAGTGAATGGTTAGGAATTATTTTTAGAAGACTTCTAAAGGTTATCCTTCTTGTACAAGAAGTAAAATATTGTGCACTCAATTCCTTCACATTCAGGTGGAGGCATACCGACGGCCATCGTTCTCAGAACTGCTGGATGAGCTGGAGGACATTGTAGAGACCCTGGAAACACCAGATTCTCTTCTGACCACAGGGTGAGGGCAGACTTTTCAAGCCCTCAAACTGCATGCCCAGCTTAAAGGACTTTTTTGGAGCTGCCTGCCTGTGTATGCCTGCAGTGGTGGACCGTAATGGGTGTGTTACTCCTATCAGAGCTACGAACGCCATGCCTGCCTTGAGTTTTTGGACCAGGCTCTGGAACAGCTTTTCCGTTCTTGATTCCTGTATAAAACCTTTATTAGGGAGGGACCACCTTGTTTAAGTGATGGTGGACTCACTTTAAAGACCAAATTCAGACAGGACCAACCCGACTTCTTATCTGTGTGGAGCACTAATCTGGGATTGCTCCTAGTTTCAATTAAGAATGACTGGAATTAACCTTAACATTTGCAAGTTGCACAGTGATTATCAAAACACATTCTCTTACTGCAGTGCTTAAATGGCACACTTAACAAGGGTGAATACTGAGTATAAAGTTGTACAGAAGAGGTTACCTGTGTGTGTATATGTGTATATGAGTGTCTGTGTGTGAGTGTGTGTGTGTGTGTGTGTTTGTGAGTTACTGTTCTTCAATACAGTGCATTTAATTCCTTGAGAAAGCTTACATTAAATGACTGGATCTTCTTCACTCTCAATCTGTTCGTTCTGGATTATCTCCCAATCAGCAGATGGAACAGTTTAGTTTTCTATGAAGACAGTCATGCTGCATTTAAGGGGAGAGCACACAAGCAGTGCTGAACTGTAGCTGATTTCTTCTGCAGTACGTTCCTTGAAAGTTTGTAATCAGATCAACTTTGTCAGTCTTTGTACATAGATGTATATTAGCTTGTCTCACAATGTCTGATTTAGCATTTCTAAGCTAGAATATATTTTATTTACTTTATCAAATCATGCTGTTTATATTCCTGATTTTAATTGTTTATACAATAAAATATTTTGCAAAGCATCTTGATTGACAGTTTGTAGATTGTGAAATAAAGATCTTTAACTAAGTTGTGTGGTGCAGTCATGAGCAATAATTTAACACACACATTTTTTTTTATTATTTTATTTACAAATTAACAATATGTAGTTACTGCATATGTAAATACTGTAAGCAATATAGTATAGATGGATTTTGGTATACTTTATTAAGTAATTCAAGTAATATAAAGAAAATTATGAAATGGTACAAAATATGCTGAAATTTTATCTAAATGTTTTAGATAACTCAGTTTTTAGTAACTCAGTTTATTAGTATTAGTAAGCTGTGCCCTCTCTAAACATGCGGGCAGAGAGAGTTATTTTAACGTTTCTTTTTTGAAACAATTTCCTCCGGGATAAATAAAGTTCTGATTCTGATTCTGATTTAACCAATGTGTTCGAACCACTGGGCGATTTAAGGAGGATGCCATGCCCTTTGTTACCAAACGACAAATCATTCCCCTTGTTAACCTTCGTTAACATGACAGAGTGAAAACATACGTGTGTTCGTGTGTGTGAATATATATCTATCTATCTATATATATCTATATCTATATATATATATATATATATATCTATATAGATAGATAGATAGATAGATAGATAGATAGATAGATCCGTTACCTCTCCTCACAAATCATAAAACCACAACTAAGCCACGGGAAAAAGGAAAAGGAAAACTCCCTCCCTCATACACTGCGTTACTGCGTGTTCTTTCCACCGCACGCAACCAAACTAGTTCGTCCACGTAGTCTGTAAGTACAAGGCTAACCGTGTGAGCTGAGTGGGACTGAGCATCATTAGACCTTAAACGTATTTTAATTACATGTAAAATGACTATTCACAGAACATTTACCACAACATGCCATCAAAACAAATAACTTGTAATAAAGGAGGTGTGGAACCATCAGGCACAAAAATATAAAGATGTCTCGCTACCTATAGCTTTAAATGACGTTTATTGCCTAACTTCAGGCTGTTTGACCACAATTACACTTGAAAGTGAAACATTCAATTACTGCACACATCTCATATTAGCCTTGGGGCCTCTATCCTGAAACCCAGAACCTCCTAACTCAAATAAAAGTCTTTAGGATAAGGGCACTAGTGGAAATAGAGTTTGATTCGCAGTGAATCACAGTCACAACTGAATGTAATAGGGGTGTAGTCATCTCATATTTGTATGCTCCTCAGCTCCGCTCCCCTAATACTGGTTCACATTACTGGCTGCGTTCAGCCTCCAATTGAGGTTTCTATAAGGCTACTATTCTGTCGGTGGCATGCATCCGAAGATAAATTGAAGTGGCTGAACCCCATAAGATGAGAGTCATGGTCTTGGTGACATGGCCGTCAGTTAATTGATGACTGCAGAGCAGAGCAAATCGATGCGGAGGCCACCAGCAGGGGAAAACCCACAGCAAAAACAGCCATAAAAACTACTATGAGTTACGATAAAAGAATTTACAATAAGACAAAAAGCCATAAATTCCAGATGGCACATACCAAAGGTGCTGCTAAGTGCTTTCTTAAAAACAAAAGTAAAGACGATTTTATTTCTAGAATGTAATTACACTATTTATTTAAGGACGTATCCAGAGGCTCTGTCTAACTAATCTGAATTCAGCTACTTTAAGGTGCACCGTAAAGTACTGACAGGTGTTAAACTCCACACACACATCTTTCAGAATGTCCATAAAAAAGCACTGCCAGTGGAATGAGGCACACTGAGGGACCTGCACATGAGCCTAAGGTTACCTAACACAAGGCCCATGTGGTACAGTCGACCTGTGTTATTTGGGGAGTGATGGAGCTCCAGATAACAGTTTGAGTGACGTTTGTGATCCAGAGCTAATCATCCAACATCAGAACCGGACATCATTAATGCTCCTGCAGCTGAAAGCACCCAAAACACTCACAGCAGTGTTAATCTAGTGTAAAGCTTTTCCAGAGGAGTAAAGACTGTTACTTCAACAATGGGGGGACAAACTCTGCATGAATACCCTTGATTATTAAAAAGAGATAACAGATGTTTTTGGACACATGCTGTATGCCCATATTTCTGAAATGCAGCACTCACACCTGTGGAAGCTATTTCAAGAGAAATGTGATGGATAATGCCAACCAAAAACAAAATAATTATCATTACTTTTAATAAATAATATAACAATTAGATGTTTTGTTAACTAATAATACCTGATTATTAATGCTTCACATTTCATTAACATGCTTTTTATTATATGGTTGTCCATGATTTATTTAATGAGTCCCCCCAGCAAACCATCTATGGAAAGTCTAACTGAAACGCACTGACTTCTGGATTAGAACATCAGAACACGCCACCTGTAGTTAATGTTAGGATTGGGTTCACTTACTGATTAACCTATAAATGTATTGATAATTCCCATGTAATTAAGAAGTATTATTTATTATGTTCTTTTTCTGTACTTTTTGTAAGAGTAAGCCTTCTGTGGCCCAATTCATGATCTGAAAATCCAGCTCTGTCTTTATATTAACAGAAAATGTAAATTTAATCTTTAGTCATCATGAGGTCTTTTCACACAAGTCAGTATTTAAATGTCTGAAAAAAAATGTCCAAAAGACTTTTTTACTGAATGCTTGTGTGAAAAAGTGAAAAAGAGTAGTCAGAGAGTAGTAAAAGTGACCAAATTATCTTTTTTTTTAGCTGGTGTGATACTTAAAGGCACTGCTAAACAAAAAAACAGAGCTGCTAAAAAAAGGCTTACTTTCTCACAGCCTTTCTGCAGTAGCCGTGTGTGTGAAGGAGTTTGAAGCCGTTCCTCACTTCGTGGCTGTAGCATTATACCTTTACACACAATATGACTAGTATAAGCAACTACAAGTGAAAAATGGCTTGGTGGAGTATTACCTTTTTTTATGCACACTGTTGGAAGACACCAGTGTTCTAAATGTTGAATAAAAATATGTTTATTTCTTTAAAAGAGGCTTTGCGAAGCTGGGTGACAAATGTGCTGTGACAAATGAATTTGCTGATTAATTTCATTGCTTATTGCGTGAGCATGAAACTAGAGTGCATGTATGACAGCTAAATAAGACCCCACTGCTGAGCTTTTGAAGCCTGGGTTATTAGGGTATTGTATCTGAAAATTGCACGTTTCACAATACTATAATTACTGCTGCTTCAGGGCCTAGGAAAGCACACAGTTATAAATGGCTTTTTGTGTTTTCTTGAGGGGACCCCTACTGGGTCTCGTGCTGCACGTGCAGGTGCCTGCATCAGCAAGCAGGTTGTGCTGATCGGCAGTGGATGAAGTTTAATTGTTTACTGGGGGACTGGTGAAATAAAGGTGCATAAATACCAGCTCAGCGGTGTAAAAAAGTGCAGACTTCTGCAGATACTATGTTTTTTTCTTTTCTGGGCCCCTTTTCCTTTGACTTAATCAGTGTTTTCTTTCCTTTCCCCTTGAGCTGGTCAACTCAGTTGGAAAGGGAGCAGCTTTGACCTCCAGAAAAAAAGAAAGGGCTGACACAGCAGGAAGACATAGAAAGAAGGAAAAAATATAGGTGAGAGAAGGCACTGCGAATAGTTTCTACTGAATGCACAATATAGTGGTCACACTGGGGATCACCCTACACATCCACACACACACACACACACACACACACACACATATACACACACACACACACACACACACACACACACACACACATACACACACGCTGGATATTCATTCAAGTTACAAGGACTATACAGTGTATACAATATGGTCTCTGGTGATGGGAGTGCTGAACGAGGGCCACAGAAAATTACTGAATGTCCCAGTAATGGGACTGGAAAAGAAATTAGAGACTAGCAGCATCAACTACTGCCACAACAGCAGAGACTACATGTGCAGTATTTGATCAGACTGTTGGGTTTTAGGACAAAAACGAAATGCCCTGCATTTAAAAACTATAACTATACATAAAATAGGCTAAATGAGCCATATACTAATAGGCACCATCTTCACTGAGGCATAAATCATTTTATGTAGAACAAAAATGATACAGATTCAAATAATACAAAATATGTGGATGCACAGGGAAAGATAGATAAAACCAAAAAATGTAGCAAATTACAAATAACATTTCTGCAGAGCCACTAAAAGGACACAGAGAAATATGTTTTCACTGATACCGCAAAAACAAAAAAATTCTATACATTTCTAAAGGAAATTATTATAAATTATTAATATACTATTATAGCCCTAATTGCATCAGAATACATTAACAACATTCCTTGCCCATAATACAAAGGCAATGTAGTAACATTTCTTTATCTAACTGCCATATAACCCCTAAAAATGTACCAAATATAGGCCAGATATGCCAAATCTTCATCTTGGAGTTGAGGTTGTGTCAGTCAGTTTCTTGCATTATTTAGTGAATGTTATGAAGTGGACTTGACTGTGTAATGTTTGTGGCATTTACTCACACTGTCCCCTGGGTGGCGGTGGAACTGGATTCATCTGATAAATTGCAGAGAACTAAATTAGGCCCACAGTATGGAACTGTCAGCATGCTTGCTGTACAAGTTGGATATTCAGAAACAGGGACAGATAAATGAACTGTTTAAGGGTTAAACCCCAAACCTTGTACTACAGCCTAGTTTGTTAATATAATTTTAGACATGCAGGTTGTGGCGTGCTGAATACTGAGGGAAGGCTACAGCAAGCCGCAGTGAGCTGCTGACCTTGACAGGCTGTGGCTGGTGGCTGGCTGCTGATGGCCTGTCACAACTCACCGCCTGTCTTCCGGCAACGCGGCAAGCAGCAAAGCCCAGAGATTCATCACCTTATCACTGCAGATACTTCCATCAGAAATCTGGCTCAGTGCCAGCTTAGACAGCGGAGGGCCCAGGACTGTTCACTTGCTCATTTTCCACATTCTTCCACTTCGGAAGTTCTGTGGGCACTTGCATAAAACATTTTAAATATTTTACCTTCAGTGACACAATTACCTAGACTAAAGGACATACTTACATGCAAACGGATACTCTGGTGATATTCAACCTCTATCTGTAGCATTCTGTGTATCTGTGTGTCATACCTTTAAATACCAGAGTATTTAAAGGAATCCCTGTATTTAGAAAAAGAACAGAAAAACTATTGACTGAAAAAACCATTGGGCACTTTTTGCTTCAGAGCCTCCCTATTGGCTGATATAAATGGATATTCCATCACTGTGCCAAAATGTTATGGATGCCACATGTTATCTTAGTATTAACTGTGCTTTTGACAACTGTAACAAACTGAAACTTCAAATGATTTTAAGATGATCATAAGAAGGTCTAAACCTCACAATATAAAGGACATGTTCATAAATGTTTAAAAAAAAAAAAAGCAGCTTCTTAGCTGCAAGATGAAATACTGAAAGTGTTTTGATGTGTAATGGCGCATGCCATAGAAACTACCGACTCCGATTTCTTTTCAGTGGTGGTAATAAGAATCAGGGATTATGATGTCTACAATGCAAATCTTGCTTTATTTACTATCTAAAATAATCAGTAAACCTAGAGATGTCATTTTTTAATATATAATGTTGATAATGGAAAGAGAGTGGTCTGTCTTTTTCTTCAGGTAGTATTTTATCACATGCATGTACCACTCTGCCATGAACATGTTTTAAAAAACCCATTTTAGATCAAAAGCCTATCACAAAATTAAATAAACAATGCCTTAGCCATCAGACAGTGTTTGGAAGTCATTTAATGCAATAACAGTCTAGGATAAAGCTGTAAAAAGATGTCTGGTTCCTATAATAGCCACTGTGAGCAGTTCTGACTCAGTAAGTGTCTTTGGAGTTTTGAGTTACATTAATTGTAATTGTTATTGATTTTATTTACCTCTTAAAAATGAATTTAGCAGGAATTATGGCATTTCCTTTTAAGGCCAAATTCACAATTTGGCTGGTGCACCTGCAGGTTGTCATTCCAAACAAGCAGGGGCTCACCTGATCCTACTGTCATCAATGGTCCGAGTCTTCAAACAGTTCACTGGTTGTGTGGTAGCTTAGTGGTTAAGGTGTTTGCCCTGTGATCTGGAAGTTGTGGGTTTGATTCCCAAGACTGCTGAAGTACCCTTGAGCAAAGTACCATCCCCACACACTGCTCCCGGGGCACTGTGTTCCTGGCTTCATTTGGTGAATGCAGACGAAGAATGTTGTGCTGTTCACGTATAACAGAATGGTCACTTTCACTTTGTATAGTCAAGTCTGACATTATACTAGACATTTGTGGATTAGATGGGACACTTCTAAGGTATCATGCCAGCAGCCACTAATCCATGTGAAATCCAGAAGCAGCCTGCATATCTGCAGTAATGCATTTTCAAAACTGACTTCAAATGTTGCTGTTGCTGTGGTGTTTTTACATAATAAGCCTTAGACATATTTTAAACACTAATGAAGTTCATAGGCTCATTATCCTTAATGAGCACTAGCTCATTAAAGAGGTCTTTTTTTTATTTAGCCTCAAAAAATAAGCAGTAATTTCAATTATGCATGCAGATTTTGTGACTATGAAAGTCCTCAATGCTGTTGTGGTATGGGTGGTATGTTATGCCTTCGATATCTCTGTTCGTTCTGTATGTTCAGTTTTTAAATTAGAACCCTCACCGTTACCAGCATGAGATGACCCTATTTCTTATAAGGGACCTTTGCTGGAGCACTGAATGGTGTTAGCACTCGATGCACCCGGCCCCTTACTGTGCTCAGCTTGAAAATTCATTGAGGCTTGTTTACGAGAAACATGTGAGCCTCAGCACCAATACAGTGGTTAATTCGGCGATTCAGATTCAGCCGTCTGCAATGGCCACATAAATTCTGAGAAAAAGGATCTTAATGAGAGAGGCAGAAGCAAAAAAGGAGCAATCAGAGAGAGACGGAAGGTGATAACAAAGCACTTTTGAAGGGTCTATATCACAGAAAACTGGATTTGAAAATGAGAGGTTTCTGTTGTATGTAAACACTGTTACAGTTTCAGATTAACCATTCTCTCCCCTGTCCAAGCAGACTATATAGGGAAAGTAAGTTGCAAATACAATTTTTTTATTTGTTGCATTTGTTGTGTCACAAAAACAAATGCAACAAACATAGAGCTGCTTGTTCAGCCCCAAGCAATCTAGACCAGCTCATTAAGGATGATGTTTCAGCCCGCACTGCTTTTGAACGAGGCAGACAATCAGAACAGAGGGTATTTACATATATCAATCTGAAAGGCACACTAACAAAAACAGCTTCGTTATGTAAAAATGAACAGTAATTATTTTTAGTACATAAAAACAAACATGCAAAGTTGAAACCCAGAGGGAAAAAATAAAAATACAAAAACGTGCCGTACAGACCCTTTTAAGACAAGTACTGGAAACAGACAGCAAGAAAAACATGAGGCAGATGAATGAGATAGATTTTGATTGAAACAAACAAACAAAAAAAAACTGAAAAAAGCATTATTTTGAATGTCTCACATTCTTCTTTCAAGAGGCTACAATGATTTATTCTGATTAGATAGTGAGTAAAAAGAATGCAACCATAAGAGGTCACAAGCCAGTGATTCCTTGTGCCGGTCCCAAGTCCGGATAAATGCAGAGGGTTGTG
>JBBIGA010067074.1:0-12200 GCA_037576975.1 Alestes dentex
GGATTCTTTCGCGAAAGATTCAAGATTCAAGATTCAACAGGGGTTTCCAAACACCCCCACCCCCTAAAAGGACGAGATGCACGCAGCAACGCCGCCCCCACCCAAACCCCGCCCTCACGCCCAAACTCCACCCCCATGCGTAGACCGATGCGTCTACCTCACATTAAAAATCCGACACCCCTGCCACAGGCTTACCATCGACGTAAAAAGTCAAGAATGTGTCACTTTAACGTCCTACACGCTGTATAGCGTATAGATGTGTATGACAGAAAATGTATCAAAGTGACAGTGAGGGAGATCTCAATACCAGACCCTGAGGCCATCAAGGACATCTGATGGCAGATTTTTTTTTTATTATTTCAAAATTAAACAGTGTAGGGCCTAACTGGGTCCTGTGGCTTCCTTTGCTTCCAATCAAATTTCCGGCTGAAGGTTATCAGCGGTGTCTCACTCGTACGACGCATCCCTCAAACAAGCCTCTGCAGTGATCGCTGCCAGCTTTAGACAAGATGTATACTTTACTTTCTTTGAACACATTGAAAAGACGTTAATGCATTTGAAGTTCTTTTAGATGTGTGCCAGAGTCATTCAGCTGAGTTGATGGAAGAGATCACGGACCTTTGCTTATAGTTACTGATTTCCAAATGGGATGCCCTTGTGTGATTGTGTTTAAATTCATTTTGGAGCTCTTTTTTGTTTAAAAAGATCACAGAGATCTGCGGCTCGCCTGAGATCTAAGGCGTGCACACCTGTTTGTGTGATGCCTTACCACCATTAGAAACAAGAAACTTGGTAAATACAGTGAAGGCATTAGAAAGGCATTAGTAATATTAAACGCATGTGACTTTTGGATGTCCTCCTCAGTGTGCATCTGTGCTCTGCTCAGCGTCACTCTGATGTGGCTTCTGATGCTGAATGAATTCATTGTCGAGTGCCAGTTGTGTGAGACCCCATCACTGAAGTACATGAGTCATACGCTGTGAATTAACCCCTCTGCATTTAACAACCGCTTTTAAAGCTTTACTTGTTATTTTGGATCTAACAGTTTTATTGTGGGTCACTTTCATGTGCTTCACTAGTAGCAACAATCAACAAAACAACATCCCAAAACAGTGCAAATTCAAGTTGAGTGGCATGAATTCTGGTTAATCATTTCAGTGCATTTGTGTGCTAGAACCTTTTTGAAGAGAAGAAAGCACGCCCTCTACATAACTCCTTGAGCTGTGACTGAATGTGTTACTGTAAGGGATGTCTTGGACTGTTGAGCCTGAACTTATGAAATGTACTGTTATAATTGCTCTGGGGCTATTATACCCATGGTTCCGCTTCACCACTGGAGCATCTGGTAATGATTTTAGCCTAGAAAGCTCCAAAAGTGCAAAAATGTCATCCTTATGCTTAGTTTCACAAAATACAGACTGTCATACACTCCAGTGACATTTGTTACCATTAGAAACATTGTCACCATTAGAAACATGTAACACGCCGAAAACTGCACCCAATCAAAATATTGAAAATAAGAACTAGGTCCAGGTCTAGGCCCAGCATCTGGTGACCCAGACCCAACAGTACATTAAAGACTTTAAACAAAGATGAGGGCTGGCCACAGCTGCTTTCTCTTTGCTCTCTCTCGCCTTTTAAACAAAGCAAACGAGTCATTATGAGAAATGTGGACTCATCACACTTCAGATTCATAACTTTACAGTTGACATGGCCTTAAACACATTCATCTAATCCACTTAGGTTATATTTTGTTTTTTAATTTATCATGACAATTTAATGAGAATGTCCTGCGATGTAGCCATGATTTATGAGCTCGGCTTTTTCTGTCATTGTTGCCTGGCTTGAAGGAATCAGATTTGGTGTGTTGATGTAAACCAGCTCCAGAATGCACTGGCCAGAGCTGTTCATGGGCTCGCTCCAACAGGCCTGTAATTAAGAGACAATTGAGAGAATGTGAGGAACACTAGGGGCAAAAAATTCGCCCCTTTGATTTGCTAAGAAATGCTGGCATACAAGAAAGCAAACAAACAAGATGTCATGTCTGAAAATTTAGTGATCTGATCATGACAGGCTCAGTGGATGCCGGTGGATGTGGGGAAAACAGGAAGGCCATATGCTTGCGCAGACAGACATGTTTTTGTGGCTAGACCGTCAGCTGTCTTGTCTCAGTAGAGCCTGCAAGAGCGGAACAGAACTTTGAGGAGTACGGACCAAATTATCAGCTTTTAAAATGCTGGAATTCCTTTTTTCACATATATGTACAAACTTCACATATATGGCACAAATGGCACATATATAGTTTTCTGATTATGAAATGATACCCAGTATTGGTACCAGCCCCGATTGACTGACTGCTGGATTGGCTATATGAAGAAAAACAGAACAAATCTGATCAAATTCTGTAACGAATTTATAAAATTGCTTCTAACATAACACACATGGACGACTCCGAAGTGTGCTGCGGTATCTGTCATGTTCTTCAAACCACTTCTGTACAGGGATGGGAACCAAAATTAGGTTCGAAAATACCGGGTATCCACTCGTTTTTTTAGTTCGGTAGATCGGTTCTTAACACTAGAACAGCAGCTAACTGGCTGTACCTGTAACGGCTGCGTGCGTCAATCGACACAGTGCCCAGTTTCGCACAAGACGCTTCTTGATATGACCGCTGCTGCAGTGTTCGGGCGTTTAGTCCTGCAGCCTGCCGGCAAACATCCACGCAAGCTGCAGCCAGCAGACACAGCAAGTGTCCAGCGGACTTTGGACCCAGAGCCCGACGTACAGCGCCAGTCGCCATATCAGAATCAGAATCAGAATCAGAATCGCGTTTATTGGCCGAGTATGTGATCGACACATACAAGGAATTTGATTCCCGCCGATGGTGTCTCTCAAGCACAACAGTATAAAACAACAACAATATGTAAAAATACATGTTTACATGTGCCTACACCACACCCATATGTCTCTTCTGGAGCATGCTTGCAGCCCCAATAGGCCAATTCTGATTCCGATTCTGATTCTGAGCCTGTTGAAATTCCGTCAGTTGACGCTGTCGGCCGTTCTAGTGTTAAACACTGTATCTGCCAGGACGTGTGTGTGGTTATCTGCCAGGACCTGTTTTAGTTGAGATTCGCTAGGTTTGTTAAAAAAAAAAGTTAAGCCCAAGTACACATTTATTTCATGTGATGTTACTTTCTTCAGTTATTTATTTAGTGTAAAATTGCAAATTGTTTTATTGCTAACAAATCAGCTGACTGTTTAGTTTGAATCATTCTGAATAAAGTTTGTTTTGTTATTTAAACAGTTGTCCTTCTTTTTTGTTTTTTGTTTTTTGTTTTACCTTTGTGGAATCGAAATAGGAAATCGATAAGAACCAGAATTGATTAAGCAGAACCGGAACCGGAACTGGAATCGGAATCGAAAAAATTTGAACGATACCCATCCCTACTCCTGTACTCTTTTTGCAGTGCGGCAGGGCACAGTATCCTGCTGAAAAAGGCCGTTGACGTTAGGAAATGCGTTTGCCGTGTAGCGGTGTACTTGGTCTGCGAAAGTGTTTAAGCAGGTGGTGTGCCAGCCTGCCTGTTCGCCTTCCTGGCGACACACACACTCAGCCAGTCGCACGATATAAAAGATGGTTACACTTTTGGGTCAGAGTGTCTTCAAAAGAGCAGCTCTTGTGGGGTGTTCCTGGTGAACCAGAGATCGGGTCATGGGTGCCCAAGGCTCACTACTGTAGCACAAATAGCTGAAAAAGTTAAAGCTGTCTATTGGTGTGTGTCAGATTGGTGTGTTCATTATAGGTTGTTACTTATGGGGCTACGCAGCTGCAGACCAGTCCAGGTACCTGTGCTGACTCCTGTCCACCACGGAAAGTGCCTACAATGGGTGTGTGTGTGTGTGTGTGTGTGTGTGTGTAAACGCTTTGTCCTGATGGCTTGTCGCAGTAGCAGGTCACTTGCGTGCAGTTTATTCCACCTATGAACCGTACGTGTCCTCCACTGTCCTGGGAGCTCACTCTCACCTTTGGGTCATTCCATGAGGAAACCAGTCCCATTTAAATCCACTCTCCCCTGCTGAACGTCTTGTGTATGTTGTAGAAATCTGTTTCGCAGATGTGTCCGTTGTCGCTCTGTGAAAGCAGACACGTTCCAGAAGTCAGGTTTTTCTTCCGAGACTCGCCAGTCTGCTGCGCAGCGGGAGGTGAAGTGCTTGCTGGATAATTCTGAGATCACACCTCCCTCACAGTTACCTCATCACACATTAGTATGTTTGTGAACATGCGTGAATAGCACTTCGCTACATGTGTGTACAACAGCTTGGAATTCCCACAGCGAGTTGTTAGCATCCGGTGGACATTTCCTTCCCTTCTTCCTAACTGGAGCAGCACCTGTCGTCCTGTACTCGTTTGCCTCCCGTGTTTGTCCCATGGGCGCCGTGCTCAGATGGAGGAGAGATCACACACTGTTCATGAACACAGAGGGGCTGTAAAAAAGCACTTAGCCATCATCTAACTGCTGTAATTATGATAACAGCTTTACAGGTTCAAAGAGTGGTCTGTGCGTGGAGGCTACTGTAGACAAAGCCGTCTGTCAGTGCGTCCGTGATCTTTTCTCCCTCTGCTTGAGTTTCGAGCGATTGTGTTTTTATGGCTCATCCAGCGTGTCGTTTTACAGCTCTGTGTCAACACAGATGGACCGTAGATTAAAGTGACCTTATACATTATGATGAGCATAATGACTTTTCATTCACATTTCATTCACACATGTGATCAGATGCCCTGCCTTCTGTCCAAGGCTATTTAATGAATCTCTTTAGATGTGTCGCAGTAAACCTTTTTTGTTCATTTCATGGACATACTGTCTAAGAAGAAACAATACATTGGAATTTCATGATATCGCTATGCAAAAATAGGACAATGTGCATCATGGACACATGCCAGTGCATCATGCAGAATGATCATTATGATTATGATTTGTGGTGATGATTAGTGTGTAATCATGATATTTGATGACATTGTTTTTAGTGTTAAAGCAGCGCCAGTCAGTAACCCAGTCCGGCACAATTACATCATACATCACCCTCCTCTGCCTTCCAGCTCTAGTTTCATTTGTTCATTTTGTCATAATTGTATTCAGATTTAATTATATATTTTCAGTATCGGAATCATTATCAGAATCTTTATTGTCATTGCAGCAATGGAGCATTACAGACAATGAAATTAATTTTGCAAGAATACTGAATTGTGTTCAGTCTTACCTTGTTAAAATATTTTGAGTGTTTCAAACTGTGAGCCCTGAATCGTTTATTAAACCAAATCATGAGTTGACTGTGATGTTACACCCCTAAAATTGTAAGTACTCACAGAACAATGAACAACTGCATATTTCATTACAAAGAGAGCATAATTATTCCCGTTTAATTGGATTTTGTGCAGCGCAGTGTGAAAATGTGGCATGAAAAAATGTACGTTGGAAACGGATGTGCATTGAAATGGATTCTGTGTTGCTGATGCAGCCCTTTTTCTGTCATTTGCCATTTGTATTGAAATCACAAATATTTAAAGAGCTTATAGTAGTCAGTGTTTATTTTGTATGTGTTTTGCTTTTGCTTTTGTGACATGTTGCTGTTGCTGATATTCCATTTTTGCAGCTTGAAAGGAGACACATGCTGTATAAGGTTTTGAATGAAGCAGCTCAGGCCTTTGTAAGGCTTATAGCACGAATGTACTACAGAACGTCTGTTTTGCACCTGCTACTTTGCAAACTTTGGTTTAACATTTAGATTTCTGTGACCTAAACCAATGTACATAACATATAGGTTTGTAGCTTTGTAGAATCAAGTGATATGAAACACATAAAATGTCTATGAGTGAAGCTAAATGGAAAATGATATCAAGCCTGAAAATGTGTGTTTCGTTACACCCTTAATTTACCGCACACACAAGATGTTTGAGACCCATACAGGCCACACAGATTGCCCTTTTCTTTCATCAGCCGTCATTTTTATTCTGCTCTTTTAAGCATGCATTAAGTTAGCACAGGCAGCACCTGTTAGCACTAGCGCTTACTCATTTGCTCCCATACGGCTCACGAAAGCTGCCAGTCCTCTTCAGTGCGGTTTTGTTAAAAGTCAGAGGAGCTCTTTTAGCCTTCTCACTGGCCTCAGATCAGTAAAACCCCCAGTGATCTGGCACCTGGCCCAAACAGATGGCGAGCAGTCAGTGTTACATAAAAGCAGTCACTGTTTGAGCCAGCATCTAGTGCTCAGGCCAAACACTGATCTCAGAGCAGCGGTGTCATGATGAGGGTTTGATGATCTATAATGTGGCTGAGACACTGGGATCACTCTAAAAGAGGCCACCTGGTGACGTTAGGCTCATTCTGACACACACTGAAGTGCTTGACTTAATAGCTTGCATGTATCGTGCGCTTGTTAAGACTTCTTGGAATCACTTCACTGAAGTAACAAAATCATGATTTAATAAATGCAGCACCTACAGGCTCACGTCTGTCTGAGCTTAGCGTTAAACTTTCCGTTGTTAAGGCAAAACACTACAGGCAGAAGTTACGTTTCTACCTCTCAACCAGTTTTCAGATTTCTGGACAAGTTGCATCTATGTTTTCTCTCACACTGCAAACAAAAATGTCAAAAACTCTACAGGAATGTTTTTAGTTCAGTGTGCTTTGGCAATGAACAACCTTGGGTTTGACTGTGTTTTCTAAAGTTTTGCAACTTGAATAAAGGCTTCGATCTGCCACACTAGGTACAAGTGTGTAATGTCAGATCACTGACTCATTTCCTATTGAAATCTATCATTTGTATGAACAACACTGACGCAAATGGTTATCTGAGATCTTTTTTTTTTTTTTTAATGGATTTTCTACATTTAGAATGACAAATCATTTCATTTCTGGCATTTTTTGGATGTTGGCAAGTATTTTAGAAAAGGCCGTTCTAATATATCACTTACAGCTGGATTTACACTAAACATGACACATTGTTCTAAACACGAAAAGCATTTTATAAAAGCCGTGCATAGTGTTTTCCTGAAGTGAAATTTCAATCATGTTTTTGGTGAAATCCTTTCACCATTTCAATGTTTGGTGAAATCCTCTCTCTAGAGCATGCCTTCACAATAAAAATAAGCATGTTAATTTTAACACCATCCAAAGAATTTAAGTTTTTTAAAATAGATAAATATTTGCATTTCTATGCTGATAATGTCATTTCCAGGTGTGAATGTATTTTTAAAACATAAAACAATTAAAAAAGATGTATTTCAATATCAATAAACAACTGCCAAAGATTCGTTGTTGTCTAAAGATTCATTGTTTAAAAAATTACTCTCTTCACATTTTTTGTGAAGTTTATCTTAATCTTAAAAGCCATCTGAGCATTACAGAGTTGCAGCAGTAAAAGAAATTAAGTTACTACTAAAAATGCCCACGTCTCCTCACCTCTCAGAGGAGGTCTCACCTGAGTCACAGCAGGGTGAAGTGAATTTTTTAGTAGGCCTTCGGCAGCGAGCGCAGTGTGTCTAGTTGAAGCGATTCGCTTTGTCACATTCATTCAGTTCCTTTAAACTTCAGGAGTAAATAAAATATCCTCCAGAATAAAATGAATAAATAAATAAACTGAACTGAACCGACGCCGGTGTGGATGGGATGTTGACTTGATCCCTTTGGCCTTTGGAGGGTTTTGAATTGAGCTGATGAAATAATTGAAGAACTTTTAAAATGGGGGACAGGGGGTCCCCCAAGACAAAATGCCCTGCGGAAGACAACGAAGAGACGTTACAGACAGGAACGGAGGAGGGCCATGAAGAATTTCAATCACAAAAGGGGGGAGGAGTGATTGAGAATGATTGGCAAGCTCTGAAAGCACCGTTGCATGTGCACTCACTGGATGATGGACAAGTCCAGCAGAGCGGGAGAGGAGGATGGGGAAATGGATTTCTGAGAGCATGTGAATGACATTGATGTAACACATACACTTCAGCAAACTGTAACCTCCTCTGCCCTTCTTAAGACGAGGATGGAGTCTCTCTGCTGGGCTTCAGCTTTGACACGCGTTCATCTGACTGGCTTTTCCCCTTCCCCCTCCATCCATCACACCTCTCCATGCAAAAAAATCCATGCCAAACACACACACACACACACACACACACACACACCCACACACACACACACACACACATACACACACACACGCACGCACACACACGGACATGCTGTATATGTATGTTGTAGATTGTCTCCTCTGCAGTTTGGTCAAGGTCCATTGGTTGAAGTTCGGCACTGCTAGAGCAATGGATGTGACGTGTCATGCATAAGAATAGCTGTGTGTTCCTCATGCTTCAGTGTCAGCTATTTTTAGTGGGCTGCTCTCAACCTTTCAGTGTCTGAGGGTGTGCTTAAATCTTCTTTCCCAGTCTTAGTGCTGCACTGCATGTTTTAGTGTTCCTGCTGCTCCCAGCACCACAACTCAATTTAGCAGTTGATGTCCAAAGCCCTCATGAGGTTAAAATGTTTGTGTATGAGTCGCAAGGGCATTGCAATGTCATTACAGGGTCTCCAGGACAAGAATTTGCAAGTGTTGACTTAAACAGTGGCCAGAGACCAGCTGTCATTAGTATTTGGGTAATAAGCAAGCGGTGGAAACTGCATTCCTCTTGCTCCTCACATGCCGTTCTTCATCTGCCTGTATTGCGTGGTATATAAAGTAGAAGTTTTATGCTGTTTTGTGAAATGGGTGAATAAGTCACATGTCTAGTGAATAGTGCAGAACGGCAGTGCACAAAGCTGATTGACTCCAAGCTTGCTGTTGACCTAAGGCACTAAGGGGTGTAACTTAGTATCTACCACTCTACTAGAAAGTGCTACCATTGGGTTTCTCAGCCGCTAGGCCGCAGACCACAAGCAGACTGTGAAGCACCCTTTAGTGGTCCACAGGCCTATACTCAGGGGAAGCAGTAGTTCAAATTGGGCTGGTAGTGACACTTAGTCATAAAACATGTGTGAACAAAAATGATGAAGTTAACAGAAATGAAAATCAAGCATTTCCACTTGTGGGACTAATAAAAGTTTATCTTATCTTATACTATTATTCAAAATATTAGGTGTCTAATTAAGCTAATTCCTGCCTTGCACCCATAGACGCTGGGATAGGCTCTTAGTACCCTCAACCCTAGTAAGGATTAAGCAGTTACAGAACATGAATGAATGCATGAATAATTAAGCTAATCGAACACCATCAAAGACAAAGCAAGTGCAGGCGCGCGATGCAGTCACACAAAGAAGAAAGATTGACACTGTTCCTCAAAAAGGACAGTACCAACAAAAAAGCCCAATGGGTGGAGAGTGATTTGACCCCTCTCCTGTGGGAAAGCCTTCATATTCCAGTCCAAGAGTCTCCTAAAAGCTAGCTTTGGTTTGTTTGACTGAACTGAAATGACCACATTTTTAGCTGAGACCCTATTTCTCAAATTTTACACAAAGTGTTGAGTTTTGTTTTTCTGTGGGCTGTTATATTTCTAGTTATAAGAAGGTGGTCCTTGGGGTGTAAAGAGACTGAGAGCCCCTGTTCTACCAAACACCTTAGGGCAAGGGACTCTGTAGCATTAACTTCAAGAATACTGGTTGACATGTTACAAGTGATTTTACACCCTGTAGAACAATTTAAAATCGTGTTTAATACAGTTAACCTTTAATTATCAAGTGCTATTTTCCCTACACTAGTTAAATGTAATGAAACAATTGCATGATTAATTACATGGTTTCATAATGAATTAGATGTTTTGATATCCATCAAAGAACATGTTACTGTTTTGTTTGTGGGCAGAGATCAGTTTGAGGAGGAAACTCATTGAAACTTGAATGCCGTCAACTAAAAACTGCAACAAGAAAAGGTGTTGCTGTGCTGCTATATAATGTAATATATTTTTAAAATGTACAGGTCTTGCTGACTGAAGCCCCACTCAAAACCATCTTTCTCTGACTACTTCTTGGCACTCTCCATTAGAAGAACTGTTCCAATTGACAATTAAGTTTAATTTTCACATTTTATGTGAAGCCACTGGCAATGTCATGATTTTGATGCAAATAAAAATGTCCTTGTGAATGCGGACTTAGGTTTATATTCTACATTGGGAGGTTTGAATCTGTACTTCTGATTTTAAGAAAAGTTTAATGCTAACAAAACATGTAAAAAAATGGGAATCATGCTTTTCTTTGTGCAAAATATGAAAAAAAAGAATCAAAACAACATTTTTTATTCTTATGTAATTCTCAATAAAACCACATATTCTTCTGTTTATGAATGCAAATGCTTTTTGAAGCTTCAGAATCTGTCTTATTTTATGAATGACAAATAATCAATATGTAATCATGCCATGCTTTTGTAACTGTCACTTATAATGGTCAAAATCTTAACCATGTAATGCTGTAAATGGAGAAACATACAGCTCGTACAGCTAATTCGGATCCCTAAACACTTATTATCGTAACGGTTAACAATATAATGTGTCTGATGAGTGGGTTGTATTCTGATTCATGCATTTACTTGTTCAGAATGGTAGTCTGTGATAAAATCTCGGTAAAAAAATGTTTAGCTTTGTTAGATCAAACACAATAGCACTGAAAATCAGCGAGTTAGAAAGTTAATATACACCACTGTTAGCTTTGTAATGACATTGCAAACATTAGTATTATCATTGCGATAATCAGATTAACAAAGGCTGCTTGTAAAGTCAGGTAAAAGCTTTCTGCATTAAACATCGCTACGTTTACAACTGTATATTATACATGCATGAAGTGTAAATACATGCAATGCTAAAACAGATCCTCATGATGAGAGAGAAAGAGAGCGAGAGAGAGAGAGAGACAGAGAGAGAAAGAGAGAGAGAGAGAGCAAGAGAGAGAGGGAGGGGGAGAGAGAGATAGAGAGACAGAGAGAGCGAGAGAGGGAGAGAGAGAGACAGACAGAGAGAGACAGAGAGAGAGAGAGACAGACAGACAGAGAGAGAGACAGACAGAGAGAGAGGGAGAGAGAGAGAGAGAGAGAGAGAAATAGACAGAGACAGAGAGACATGTCACTTCCAGTGATCCCTGATGTCTTTGCTTTGGCTTCAAGCTAAAAGTGACAATGTGTATCGACCTGCCCAGCCCACAGGATTAGTTACTTTTGTAGGTGTAACACACACACACACACACACACACACACACACACCCCTAGTTCAATACTCAATCATAACCCCCTCACTCGATCTCTGTCGGTTCTTCAGATGCAGTGTAATTAAGGTGGATATAGCAGACGGTGTGTGAGAGGCATTTCTGCTTGTTTGTGTTTTTAAATACATTCTTTTTTTGGCACCCCATCATGCTCTCTTTTTTCAGATGTCGATATAGTAACAGCTGTGTGGTGAGTGCCATGGCTGTTGGTGGCCTCTGCTGATGGGCAAAGAGCCAGCTCTTACACCTTTCCTGTCTATCATCCCCCCTCTCTCACCCTCTCTCTCTTTCTCTTTCTCTGTCTGTCTGTCAGCCTTTCCTGTGCTCTGATTTTATTCAACATATTTACTGTGTCCTCACAGCTTCACATGGGGAAAGGCTCATTACTCCATCACTCAGCTGAACGCCAGCTTCTGTCTCGCAGTGTACCCTCAGTCTATTCCCTGCTGTGCTCTACTTATACCTGTAGCTCTCCTTTACTAAACCTGCTTCAACTTCTCTTTAGTGCAAACAAATCCATAGAATTAACCACGTTTTTCTAATGTTGTCCTGCTTGAAATTTCCAGGTCTCCTTTTTTAGAACCGGTCTAGTGTTTTTTGTTGGCTTGTGCTGTGATAAAATGACTGGACTTCAGTGTGTCTGATTGTTTGTAGGTTTTTAAGTTCGGGCCTTCTTTGCCTGCAGTCCTGTATGACTCACCCAGCTTGTCAGACCAAGTTTGTGTGTGTGAATATGTGTGCATACACACAGACTCACAGAGATATACACACACGCTGATTGGTTAAAAGGCCAGCGCTGGTTGAGTTTTCCTCTGGACTCTGTTCATGTCACAGCGGGATATTCCTCTCTCTGACAGAGTCTGACACATCTCTGAGAAAGAGAGAGAGAGTGTGTGTGTGTGTGTGTGAGAGAGAGAGAGAGAGAGAGAGAGAGAGAGAGAAAGAGAGAGAGAGAGAGAGAGAGAG
>JBBIGA010067085.1:0-5000 GCA_037576975.1 Alestes dentex
TGTGTGTGTGTGTGTGTGTGTGTGTGTGTGTGTGTGTAAGTGTGTGTGTGTGTGTGTGTGTGTGTGTGTGTGTGTGTAGTTATATTATTGTGGTTAAAATACTTAACATAGGAGAATAAAAACTGAGGAGGAAATGAGGAGAAATATATGTAATAATTGATAATCTGTGGCTTTTTAATTAAAAACAAAAGTCAGGAATCTTAGCTGCTGTAAAAAAAACAGCACCATAAAACTTCATGAACCTGAAGTGACTCATCAGTCCAGCCTGAGCTCGCCACGCAACTGTGTTTGTGTTGGAGACATCTGCTTCCATTCACCACCACTGTAAAGAAAATACTGTACTGACGGAGCCACTCGGCTCGTGGAGCATGCAGCCAATCAGGAGCAGGAACACACTCACTGCATTAACACTATTCTAATGCTATGCTAATGCTATACTAATGCGAAATGATCTCCAGCTGCTCACACAGCTCTCCTGCTGAACACACTGACCTCACGGTAAAGGAACTCCATCGACCTTCTGCAGGTTCTTCACATTTAGAAGTTCCTCTCTGAAGATCATTTAAGTCCCTCAAACAGATCGAACGTCCACACTGCCACACACAGGACGTCCCGGTCATGTGACCACAGCTGGAGAACACACACTCCAAAACTCAAACTACAATTACTGATCATCCACCTTCCAAACACACACATATGCACAGACACACAAACAACACACACTTGCGCTCACCTCAGTTAATCATTAACAGCTCTCTCTGAGGACGGCAGCCAATAGCAGTAAACCAGCTAACCCTCAATACACACACTCCCATATACACACTCCCATATACACACACTTCAACATGCACTTTAATACACAATCCTATACACATTTCAAGACACTTTAATATACAAACTTTAATGCACACAGTCGCTCACATACTTCAACATACACTCCCAACACACTTTAATGCATAATCCAAGACACACACTGATACACAGTTTACAGTTTTTAACAATTCCGGAATCACGTCTCCCAATATTGAAAACATTTTTTCAAAACTTTTCACACAATGAGCCATGTTGGCAATTGTTGTTTGTTGCTTTTACACAAAATGCATTCAGTGACTACATGCTGCAGAATTCAAGGATATGTTTTTCAGGACAGGAAGGACTAGCACAGGGGTCACCAACCTTTTTGAAACTGAGAGCTACTTCACGGGTACCGAGTCATACAAAGGGCAACCAGTTTGATACACCAGAACAGAGTTTACCTAAACTTATCTTAACTTCTCGTATAATAAACATGTTCTAAATGCTTTTCTTTAGATATTGTCATTTTAAAATCTATATAAATGCAAATGTGATTAAAGAAGAATAGCAACAGGATAAAATTAAATGTTAGACGCTGCTCACTGGTGAGTTGTGCTATTTTTTGAACAGGTCCGAGGGCTACTCATGTGGTCCTTGGGGGCACATAATGCTAAAAACATTACAATGAAAAATAAACACGTAAATGTTATATCTTCCTTATAAGCCCCAAAATGGTTATAAGCACTTAATATTGTGTGTTTATACAATAGTAAATTGTTAATTAAGTTGTGTTTGGTCTTGGTTATTGTATAAATAAATCTGATCATGATCAGTAGTGTATTATTTTTAATGGTCTTCAGTGTTATTTAGTTTGTTTCTGTGTGATGAAATGGTCCTGCTGAAATAGAGAGTATGTGCACTGATGTTTTGGTGGAATTAACTGTTCTGCTGATTTGGAGGTGAAATGTGTGGCCAGAATGTGCTCCGGTTCTGCAAGTTGTGTGAAGTGTTTTGAACAAGTGGCTTCAGAACTGAGAAATATGACTTGGTAATTGTAAAACACTGTAACACACACACAGTCTGACACACACTTTAATACATGTTCCAGCTCACATTACTACTCACTCTTAAACACCTTCCGCCACCAGTAAACTGCACATACAATCTACTCGTAATTCAGGCGTTTCCAAAGAAATCTGTTAAAGGAGTGGTGTAAACTCCTACAGACCCATTACAGCCCCTGAATTGCCTCAGCTTATCAATATAGGGCTAACAGGTCCAAGCCCTGCCTCGCCCCACCCTGCCTTGCCTCATATCCAGACTCTTCCATCTCATGTCAAGTAGGTTTATTGTCATATCAACCGTATACACACAGTACAAAGTGAAACAAAACAATGTGCAAGCAAACTTGATGATGTGGTTTGAGCTGTGCTTTGCTGCGCAGTCGTGGGTCAGCAGTGTGAAAAGCAGAGGGCTACGTTTACTGCAGATGCTGCAGATGTTGCTCCTGATCCTGACTGACTAAGATCTCCCAGTCAGGAAGTCTAGGATCCAGTTACAGAGAGAAGTGTTTAGGCCCAACAGTCTCAGATACTGAAGAATGATGGCATTGAATTCTGAACTAAAGTCTATGAAAAGCATTCTCATGTAAATGTCCTTTTTGTCCACGTGGGTGAGGGCTAGGTGAAGGGTGGTGATGAAGGCATCATCTGTAGAGTGGTTGGGACGATATGTAAACTGCAGGGGGTCCAGTGAGGGGGGCAGCTATGATTTATGTGCCTTATGACGAGCTTCTCAAAGCACTTCATGATGATGGGTGTGAGTGCAACCATACAACAGTCATTGAAGCAGGACACTGACAACTTCTTGGTAACAGGAATGAAGGTGGTGACTTTGAAGCATGTTGGGATGACAGTAGTGCTCAGAGATATTTTCTGTGAGAACATCTGCCAGCTGTCCTGCACATCCTCAAAGCACACAACCAGAACATAATCTGCTCTGAGCAGAGTTTTCCTCACATCAGCCATGGTTAGACAGAGACCATTGAGGGGCAGGGAGGTCTTCTTCACTGCCGTGTTGTTTTGGGCTTCAATCCATGCATCCATGTGTCACGGATTCTCTGCAGCGCCCACTCCTCTGCAGTCATCCACAGCTTCTGGTTGGGAAATGTAGTGATGGTCTTGGATACAGTAACCTCATTGATACACTTACTGATGTAGCCAGTGACCTACGTTGTGTACTCCTCCAGGTTGGTAGAGTCGCCGTATGTTGCAGCCTTCTTGAATGTGTCCCAGGCTGTGTGTTCAAAACAGTCCTGAAGAGCAGAGATGACGTCTGAGGGCCAGATCTTCATCTGCATATGAATGGGCTTGGCATGTCTGACGAGCTTGGTGGTTTGTACACTGGGAGCAGCATGACAGACACATGATCGGAGTAGCTGAGGTGGGGGCGGGGCTCAGCGCAATATGTACCAACAGTGTTTGTATAAACACAGTCCAGGGTGTTCATCTCCCTCGTCGGGAAGTCTACATATTGATGAAATCTAGAGAGAACTGACTTGAGATTTGCACGATTAAAGTCTCTGGCAACAATAAACAGTTCGTCTTGAGGAGCGTTTTGTAGCTTGCTGATGGATCTGTAATGTCCGGCCAGTGCGTTGTTAGCTTTAGCGCTGGGTGGGATGTACACTATGAGCATGATGGTGAATTCCCACAGTAAATAAAATGGCCTGCATCTGATGGTCACAAACTCAGTGAGCAGTATCTAGAGATCAGCACAGTGTTCACACTTCAGTCAGTGTTGATGTAAACAAAGACACAGCAGTCTCTGAACTCACGCTGGGTAGTTCGCTGGAGTTGGATGTAGTCCAGTTTATTGTCCAGGGACCAAACAAATGGCTAGCATTAGCTTTTGGCCAAGCATGGACCAGTGGCGGAGCCAGAGGGGTGTCCGGGGTAGCACTGGACACCCCTGGCATCCGATTGGCCACCCCGAGTGCCACCCCAAAATTTTATTTGCTGCCGGCAGTTCCTGATGCTGATTGACATCTCATTTGTCTAAAGAATTTTCTGAATTTTGCTGGCAATGCTGCTCAAGCTATTAGTGATGGGAAGTTTGGATCATTTTACCGACTCGGACCTTTGAGTCTTGTTCAGCAAAATGAAAGAATCTTTTTTCGAGTCATTTCGTTCATTTTAGCAAAATATAATTAAACTGTTACCTGTTACCTCCTGAAAAACCCTCGAAAATTCTCGAAAACCCCGAAGACTCAAAACAGGTGAATCAATAATTCCAATACAGAAACTATGGGAAATGGAGCAAATGCGCATGAACGAATCACTCCCGCGAGACGACTGAAATAGCAGTGGCCACCCCCTGTAAAAAAATTCTAGCTCCGCCACTGGCATGGACCCACGCTAGCTTGCTGCAAGGTGGTGGCCTAGTGGTTAGGAAGTTCACCCTGAGGTTGGATGGTTGTAGGTTCAAATCCCAGGACTGCTAGTGGCACCTCTGAGGTACCCTTGAGCAAGGTACCGCCCCCCACACACTGCTCCTGCTGCTTCACTTAGTAAATGGGTTAAGAGAATGAATTTCGCGCTGTTCACACTGTGTGCTATGGTGTGTTTACATATGACAAATGGTCATTTTCACTTCCACTTCCTCTTGCATCACTTGTGAAGGCCCCTCCCCCAGCCAGAGGTCAGAGGGCCTGGTCGCTGTGGCAAGCCGAGGTCACGTAGCTTCAGCAGCAGCCCACCATCCACCATTATCAGGCGCCCCTCCTCCCTCTCTCCCAGATAACAAATCTAAACAAGATTTACCCTCCTCAAGTTTTAACTCTCTGTACTGAATGAATAAAGTTGATTATTTTGGAGTTCATGGTCACTTTTGAACCTACTCTCTGTTCTGTTGGCAAGCTCACTGAGGGTTTGTGTCAGCTGCCTCTTTTAGTACATTGCTAAAAGTGGACTGAAACGTAAAGCACACAAATGCGTTCACCTGCCGCACAGATGCCTCTGTCTCTCTTTGTTTCTCGTAATGACTTTTGCTCTGTGAGGATTTTCGGTGTTTCTTCCTATATGTTGAGAACTGAACTGAGAACCTGGTTCCACCTGTCCTGTAGAACCGGTAAACAAAAGCATCCATCTAATGTTCCTTCCTCTGGGTGGATCAGGAGGGACTGTGATGTCTACCACTGATTTTAA
>JBBIGA010067085.1:10000-12200 GCA_037576975.1 Alestes dentex
AGAAAGTTATATTACTGGTTGAGATTGGTGCACAGTGACATCATCAACAATCAGAAGGCGGTGTCAGAGTGACATGGGGAGGGGATCAGAGGTGGGGCTGAATCATCACACATAACAGACTGCTGATACCCACCCTGCTGATACACACCCTGCTCACTCTTTATGTAAATGAGTTGGATGGATCAGATTGATGTCACACAGAGATGTCCCCCCAAAACTCACGGTCCGTTGGTGTTTAATGACTAACCTGATTTACATTTACATTTATGCCATTTAGCTGACGCTCTCATCCAGAGCGTTGTACATCAGTGCTCAAGTAGTCCACATCTGTTCTTCAAACCTGTAAAGCCACGCTTAAATCTATGTCTGCTATTCAACCAAGTTACTGCAGGCTAAGTACACCTAAACGACACCTGTGACAGAAAAGTCAGAAGTTAAGGCAAAAGTAAGGAAGGCATGGAGATAAGAGTTTTTTTATTTTTTTTGGGGGGGGGTGAAAATGGGGAAGAATAAATAAATAAGCAGAAACGAGAGGCATAGTTAGTCACCAAAGTGCTCCTTGAAGAGGCTGGTCTTCAGACGATGCTTAAAGACAGTGAGGGATTCCGCAGATCTGATCGTAAGGGGGGCCAAGATCGAGAAGAGCCTTGACGCATGCCTTCCTCTGTGGCTTTCGTGGTGAGAGAGGGTCGGATTCTTCTGATGTTGTAGAGAAGGTATCTGCATGTCCTGCAGAGGTGGTCAACCTGTGGCGAGAAAGACAGATCCTCATCTAGCATAACACCAAGATTTCTTACCTTCTTTGAAGGGACGATAACCGAGTTCCCAACAGAAATGATGAGGTCGTGGCTTGGTGAAGGACTCCCTTTGGTGAAGTGGAACTTGGTCTTGCTGGGGTTCAGCTTGAGGTGGTGTGCCACCATCCAAGAGGAGATGTCAGCCAGACAATCTGAGATGCGGTTTGAGACCTGGTTGTCACTGGAAAGGAAAGAGAGAATAGATTGCATGTCATCAGAATAAAAGTGGTAGGAAAAAACATGTGTCGCTGTTACATCCCCAAGAGAACCAGTATATAGAGAATAGAGAAGTGGTCCAAGGACTGAGCCCTGTGGAACACCAGTGGATAATCTTTGTGGAGCAGACTGGGAACCTTGCCATGCTACCTGTTACCTCCAGTCATCAAGGTAGGATGCAAACCATTGCCAGGCTGTGCCCGAGATCCCAAGGTTGGAGAGAGTGGCGAGGAGGATGTGATGGTTGACTGTGTCAAAGACTGCAGAAAGGTCTAGAACAATCAGAGCAGAAGACAAGTTGGCTGATCTAGCTGCATGAAGTTCTACAGAGACGGCAAATAGAGCAGTTTCAGTAGAGTGTGCTTCCAGCCTGTTTTGAGAAAGAAACGAGTTGGTTATAAACAGCACATTCCAAGACTTCGGAAAGGAAGGCAGAGAAGACTTTGGAAAGGAAAGCAGCTCTAATACAAGAAGGAGTTTAACATATTCAGAGAAGCCGAGAGTAACCATTTGGTCACTAACATGCTGAACTGACTGGTCTGTAGTTGTTGAGTCCAGCGAGGGTTTCTTCAAAATCGGTGTGACCACAGCAGACTTGAAAGCAGATGGGTCATCAAGGAGCCGTTGATTATGTAGGGAATGTGCGGGATGAGATCTGATTATATCATCGGGAGTGTGCTTGATGGGAGAGGGTCAAGCGGAGACATTGTGGGTTTGCTGGGTGTCAGGAGTAGTTATACTTCCTCAGGAGAGAGCGGTGAGAAGCCATGAAACTGGGCAGCATGGGCTGGTCTCTGGCTGGCAGGCAGCTTGATGGTTGGAGGAAAGGATCTTCTAATATCGTCATTCTTCTTGCCATAAACATCTTTAAATTCAGCATAAAGTAATTTTAACTCTACTTTTAAACTAACACAGGATTATAAAGGCCATGCCTGTCATAATTCATTTTTAAAAAAATGAACAATACTATTTATGCCTGCTTATGGTTCATCCCCACCCCTCACACACATACAGTTGTGCCCATAAATTTACATATCCTGGCAGAATTTCCATCCATTTTCTACCCCTTTATCGGGGGGGGGGGGACTGGAGCCTATCCCAGGTGCTACAGGCGAAGGCAGGGTACACCCTGGACAGTCACCAGCACATCGCAGGGCCACATACAGAGACAGACAACCATTCACACT
>JBBIGA010067105.1:0-12200 GCA_037576975.1 Alestes dentex
GTGTGTGTGTGTGTGTGTGTGTGTGTGTTTGTGTGTGTGTGTGTGTGTGTGTGTGTGTATGTGTGTGTGTGTGTGTGCTGAACTCTGTAAGTGAATAAAGCTGTAAGAAGAAACCTCATTTATAATTGCGCTGTTTTCTTGAGTATTGTGGCCAAATACAGCACTGAATTTAACGAGGTCTGATAATGCTGTAGTTCAGTTTAGATTTTGATATCGAAGTGCTATAGCTGTAGTAAGCTGTTTACAACAGAAACTCGTTCTCTAGACATTTTCCTTCTGTTTCCTCTGAATTCTATTTGTGATGTTTGTGTGGGTTTATGTACTAAAACAGTCATAACTCAGTCATAACATTTTTACTGTATTTCATCCTCTCTCCACTGCTTAAACAGACTGTTTTTATGTCTGTATCTCTGATATATACAAGTGTGCTCTGTTCTGCTTGGCCGCTCTATAAGGTGCCTCATTTATAAAACAGTCTGGGCAGAAACACTCCTTATAACTTCAGCCTGAGTGGGTGGAGCCAACCTACTATAGACTGAATCAGGGGGTGTATAATGGCTTTCTGTAAATGTATTTTGTGACCTCACACACAGTGAACAGACATCCATCATCTATCAGGTCCAGGTTCATAATATAGAAGTACAGTAACAACAATGAAACAGTAATGATATAACAACAAAGATGGAATTTCACAAATCCAAGCAGCGGCTGGAGGAACCGAGGAGGACTAAGGAACCGAACCCGTGTTCTCCTCACCAGCTCACACAATATCAACTACTTTTAAACACAGAACTAATCTTTATACCTTTTACAGCTCTCTTGTTTGTTTACATTTATTCTATATATGTTAACTTTGCTAGAAGAGAGACGCATGAATTATCACAAGCTAAAAAAATGGCTTGATCGAATATGCATAGGTGCCTAAGACTTTTGCACAGTACTGTATACACACACACACACACACACACACGTGGTCTTGTGGGTCTGTAGGGCTGGGCCCACTGTCTCTCAGGCAGTGATATGCTGATAGCATTAGTATTTATTATAGTATTCAGTGGGCACTATGTATTATCTTGATTCTCAGAAAGTGTTTTCACAAAGAATGACATGTAATATTTAGTTGTTTGCAAATGAGTTGAAACGGACAAACTGCACCAGCAGATCCGACACGTTCCCCCTGCAGAGGTGATGCAGCATGTGGGCTCTTTTTTATATTAGTAGTGATGTTAGTGAGGAGGCTGGGGGTTGGTTTGGGAGACCCTCTAACGTGGAGCAGTAAAGGTGGAGTCAGAACAGGGTGTGTTATTTGGCGATGGGTGATAAAATAATTACTGAGCTGCATAGCTTTGCTTTGGTTTCCTCCCATCATCTGAGAGTGACACTGTTTACAGCTGCGGGCGCCTCCATTAATCTGTTTTATAGTTTTCATATTTACCACGTATGTCTTAGAATGCCCAGCAACACTTCTGGACTGATTTTGACCTGCTAAAGCTTGTCAGAGACTTTTTAATGGTTCACTCACAAGTTCACACACACACACACACACAAACAAGCAGGCCCTGGCTTTTAAAGCTAAAGTCGGCACAATGGTTCAGATAATTGCTCGAGGCTGCCGGCGGATTTTGACAAGCTTCCGAAAAGCTTTTCATAAAAATGACAGCTATCCACATCAAAGGAGCCGCTTTTTCTCAACACTTTGAAACACACTTGCCTTCCTTCAGGAGGCTCTAAAAGATGTGTTCAGAGAATAATGGAGTGTTGTTCTACCTGATCTGCTGTATTTGTGGGGAATGGTTGATTACTGGGGGGCTGAGGGGGCTGTAGCATCTTCAGGCTTCAGGATTGTTTAACTACAAATGTAAAAAAAAAGAAATAAATAAAACTGTCAGTCTGAGATGAGTACCTTGCTTTAAGGTGGAGGTTTATTTTTATTAGTATAATTTTTTATATATTTAAAAATTCTCCTGCACTGTTTACCTGCTAACTGCTTTTGTCACTAATTCGCACACAGCTTGAAGTGACTGGAGTGAAAGTGTATGCACAGCTGTAGACTAATTCTGAGCTGGTTCTGAGTTAGTTCTGAGCTGGTTCTGAGTTAGTTCTGAGCTGGTTCTGAGCTAGTTCTGAGCTGGTTCTGAGCTAGTTCTGAGCTGGTTCTGAGCTAGTTCTGAGCTGGTTCTGAGCTAGTTCTGAGCTGGTTCTGAGCTAGTTGTGAGTTAGTTCTGAGCCCCAAAGGCCTAATATTGGTTTTTTTTTGTTTGTTTAAAAATTCATCCAGCGTGATCATTTCCCATGTTTTGAATGGACTCGTTTATTTTTCTATAGTTATATTGAATAGTGTGCAGCAGTGTGCATTCAGTGTGTAGGTTAATGATGGGCGTGGCACAAATCATCGCTGTATCAGCAACTTAATTGGTTGTCATTCAGGTCATTTGCATAAAGCTCATCCAGGCAGAAATGAGTCGTTTATGTGGAACACCTTTATAACAGAAGCCAGCGGGCAGTCACTGATTCCGTCAGTTAATGTTTTTGCCAAACTCATTTCTATTCAAAGCCAGTGGGCACAAAACACGGATTGGGGAGATGAACAGAGTTCAGTGGGCAGTGGCTGAATTCCATCTGTTGATGCTCTTGCAAATGTGATTTATTACAGAAGCCCATGGGTGCTCACTACATTCTGTTCATTAACGTTTACATGAATCACTTTCAAGAATTCTTAAGATAAAGGTGTTTGTTAATTAAGTCTCAACCCGGTGGAAGAATGTATGGTAATTCTTCACGCGTGTGACTCCATTTAACCACCATGCATACCAGAATATGAGGTGAGTTTACGGTTAATACGTTTTCCTCGGTCTTTTCCAAGTCCAGAGAAATGCAGTGAAATAACTGACCGTGCTAATTGACTGGACACCCTGCAGATACAGATGAGGTTGAATAATGCTGGAGTGTTCCTGTAAACACTGTGTGTGTGTGTGTGTGTGTGTGTGTGTGCTGCAGGCTGTGGGCAGACCCTCTGTCCACATTTCTGTGTTCTTTAGCTTTTATCCTCTGCAGTTTTTCACTAAACTTCTGGCAGATCAAACAAAACACGTCACTCTATGATGAAACCAGACTTTCATCACAGCTGATGGCATCAGGCAACCAAGCGTTTTGCAAAATATTACAGAGCGGGAGAGCTGCGGCCGAGGGATCTGATAATAGGTGCTGTTTTTAAGTGGCGCAATTCATGTTTAAATGAGCTTTTTCCAGCCTCTCTTTGTCTGTCAGATTCAAACAGACTGTTCTGGTACTGCGCCTGGAGACGGATGCCTTTAAATGACCTCGGTTCTGATTGGCTGCCTGTTTCGTCAGTTGTTCATAAAGCAGTCCAGGCTGAAACGCTCTTTATAACTTCACCCTCCCCCTTTTTTTCTCGGTTCACAAGAACACTTTTTTTTTGTGTGTGTGGTTTTTTTTCTGTAAAATCAAATATTTCAAGAAATTTTCATGATACACAGTACATCACACTATTTGCAACTTGCGATTCATATCAGCCCTAAGATATCGGTGACAATACACCAATCCACTGTGAATGGATTGTAAAGATATTTTATTTACATTGTGATTTCAAAGTCCAATAGTTTAGTCAGTGTTTTACTGACTCATACAACACATACTGGCTCTCTTAAGGAACCAAGACATTTCCCCTCTGTTTCTTCTGAATTCCAATGTGTGGACTTATGTACGAAAACAGTCATTTTTACATGACTATATTTCATTCTCTCTCCATTCCCTAAACAGACTGTTTTCATTATAGTGCCTCTGATATATGTAAGTGTGCGCTGTTCTGATTGCCTGCTCAGTATTTTGCCTCATTTATAAAAGTGCACTGTTTTATTAATGAGGCACAATACAGAGCAGCCAATCAGAACAGAGCACACTTACATATATCAAAGGTACAATAATGAAAACAGTTACATACAGAAACATAAACACTCCTTGTAACTTCAGCCTGAGTAGGTGGAGCCAGTCTACTGTAGACTGAATCAGGGGATATATGTAAATGTATTGTTTTTGTTCAAATTCGTAGTATTATAGTATAGAGCAGAGGTCCCCAACCACCGGGCCGTGGACTGGTATCGGTCCGTGAGTCGTTTGGTACTGGAAAGACAGAATAAAAGATATTTCATTGATTATCTGTGTCTGACAGAACTTTTGTTTTGAAAAAAAAAGCTTGTCTCTGTCACATGATACGGTACATCAAAAATTTAGCCCACAAGCTAAATTAATAAATTAGCAAAAATTAGTAAAAAACAAACACACTTGGTTTTGTGTTGTTTCTGTACCAGTCCGCGAAACTATTGTTTAACATGAAACTGTGCCGTGGCGCAAATAAAGGTTCGGGGTTGGTATAGACATACAGTAACAACAGCAAAAACAGTTGAACAGTAATAATATCAACAGACACATAAAATCCATTTTGACCAAAACAGGCATTCTCAAAACCAATGTAAGACATCCGGCAGCATATTTGCAATGTTTTCATATATAGAGGAAGACATCTGGCTCCATTCACCGTGTGTACAGTTTGGCCCTGTACGGTTCTCTAGTCTAGAGCGTTTCACACCAGACCACTCTGAACTGTGTCATAACGGTTTAGTTGCACAACATTTGAAAAATCGGTAGAATTCTCCTTTTATTTTTGCGGTTTGTTCCACATGATTTATGCTCTGATGAAATTCCAGCCATTCTGGTTTATCGAGACCACCGCTTTTGTTTTTTTGGCCTTGAGCCCCGCAGAACATGCTGCTTTCACCTGTTCCCCTTTCCTCTCTCTCCTCTCTGCTCTTTTTCCTAATCACTCTCCTCCCTCCGTGCTCTCACACGCTTCTGATTTGTATGGCTTCCTTGTGTTAACTCCCATTGCTTTCCCCTCAGGGCCAAACGTATTCCTGTCTTCATCATCATTCAAGCCCAAGGCTGTAAACTGATGTGCTCTTTTAACTTTTTTCCCCCCACCTCTCTCTTTCAACTTTACTTCAGTTTCAGCCATACGATCTGTGTGTGAGAATGAGGGCCTGATGCGGACGCGTCTCTCGCCCGTCTTTGTGAGAATGGCGCGGCCCTGCCACATTCTTCATTCTCTCTCTAACTCCCTCAAGGTTTAACCATGTTATGTAGGTGGCACCGTTATTGTGAGGCTGTGAAATACGCACTTAGTCATCGGCGATGGCCCTGATCAGCACATCCGTATCTATTGAGTCGAACGAGTTAAAGTAATAGGAAAAAAATCAAACTGACGTCTTTTGCCCACCCACCCCAGATGTCGTCAAGTTTTATGTTTTTCTGCAGTGAATATGTAGTCTTGCACTAAAGCTATGAAGCTGATAGGTTTAATCAGAATGAGAATCAGAAAACGTTGATCGCAGAGGAAATTGCTTGTGTAATGACTGCACAGACACACAAATACAAGAACAGTATAAAAAAAAATCTTTAAGAAATCTAAATAAAAATCCAATAACGATTTTCTCCCTAGTTGGCTAGGATTCCCCCTATTATCAAGTAGTGCTTGCTGTAGCCTCATTACTGTCTAACAGACTCGCTCATGTGGTTTCTCTCGCTGTATGACAGTGTTATCTCCGTAAACGTTTGTCCCACCGTCAGGAGATCACAAGTTCAGTCCCCATAGTGATGCCAAAACAGTTGTCCTCACTCTGTAGGATGGCATGATGGCCCTCCCCTCCCCATCACTCAGCATGATGCCAGCCTGTGCGACCCCCTCGCCTTTTAACGGACATAACAGTATTTCCAGTTACTGCTCTCCTCCAAGCGTGTTGAGCTGACGTTGCATCCTAGCCAGTGGGTGGACAGGGCTGTGACTAAAACTGGGAAGAAAATCAAGTAAACCCCCCCCCCACACAAAAAAAAAAAACAAAACCCAAAACTACATTTCTTGGACATAAGGCTCATTAAGGCTGTAGGTACATGTAACAAAAACATCTGTTTCGAATAAACTGCATGGAAGATAACAGCAGTGAATGCATGCTAAGCTTTTTTCCCTTCGTTTGACCTTTTATTGGACAATGATGAGGCTCCATCTCCCTCCGTATTACGGAAGAAAGTGTGTCGCTGATAGTATTAATATTGTTGTTTTTCTTGTTATTATTTTCATTGTGGTGTGGGGAATTATGTCTTATTATGTGCGTTATTATGATTTGAATAAAATAAATCAATAAAATGAGTTTTTACTGTTGCCAGAGGCTGTTGTCGTGATTATGTGGGGAACCAGGCATAGGCTCAGTGTTATTTAATATGAGATTCAGTACATGCACAATAACAAGCAGCGGATTGGATATTACCTCATTATGACATCACCTTACCAGTGTGTGGTATCTGCATGGTAACAAGTTGCTGATTGGTTGGGAGCCCATTGTGGCTTTATTGTATTTGTAATGTTTTACCTCTAGTTTGCTGCTCCCTGCTGCTCCTTGTGATGTTGAGTAAAAGTGAAAAGAACAAAAAGAAAAGTAGAGACGCTGGCAAATTTTTTCTCTGCCTCTGTCCTGAGGCAGAAACGCAGGAAAAAAACCACTCAGGGCTGGGAAACACAGGCGTAAAAAAGAGATTTGTCAGTTCAGAGCATGAGCAACACCTACTTAATGCATGTGAAGGCATTGTTTTGGCTACTGTATCATGTTCAGACTCGGAGGAGGAGGAGCCAGAGCTGCGTGGGATTGGTCCGCGTGGGAAAGCCGCGAGCGTAGCGGTCCGTTACAGACAGACAGGTGTGCTTTCAGGACGCAGGTGGGGGTTCCAAGATGGGTGAAAAACAGTCAAGCACAGGCCTGCAAACTCCCCAAAGCTTTTTGCTCTGCTGACACCGACACTGACTGCTCAATTCACAGTCGGCTGACAGGGGTGTGTCGGGAAATCGCCCGAGTCCAAGTTTCTCAAAACTGTCTCTCCTCGAAACGCCGCGCAGGTCTCACTTTACGGGCCTGACCGGAGCTGAACCCTGCCACTGCGCAGTCGAAGCCAAGCGCTGCAGTCATATGTCATTTTTACTATTTGGGTCTGCGCTCTGGCCGTATCGCATTTTAAATGTTTTTTTTATATCAGAAATACCACCACATGGTTTTTGCTGTAACACTGTAGCAGTTCTTCCGTCCTGCCTGTGCGGAGATGTTATCAGTTTTTCTGCTGGTGCCGTTATGTTTGTGGATCCTTAACATTTGCTGAGTTTTTGGTCAAACAAAACATGGGCGGGCCGTGAACATTTCTTTCATTCTTTCATTCATCACCGCTTAATCCGTACTAGGCTTGCAGGTACCCGGAGCCGATCCCCGGGTCTCCCTGGGCGCCAGGCAGGGACTGGGCGGGGCGCGAGCCCACCTCAGCAGCGGTAATCAAAATAGGAAATAACACAGAATGTTGACCCAAGCCATTAAATGAGGCCCTTCTGGTCAGGGTAGGAAAAAATCTGTTTTTGAGGAACATTTGCCAGTTTTTGAAATTGGAAGTTTTATAAGCAAATGGGAATATTTTAATGGGGAAGCTCATTAGTTAAATAGTGTTATTAGTAAATACAGGGGCGTCGGAAGTATTTTTAATGTGAGGGGGGCGCATCGGTCTACGTGTGGGGGCGGGGTTTGGGCGTGGGCTGGGTTTTGGGGGTGGGGGGTGAGGTTCGGGTGGGTGGGTGTATGGGTTGTTGCGTGCGTGCAAAGTCTCAGTCCTTTTAGGGGGTGGGGGTGGGGGGTCCATCCCTCAAAATTTGGAAACTGCTGCCCTAGGCCACGGTAAATAAATGTTCAGCTAAACTTTGGGGTGGGGTGGGGGAACACGGGGTGAAATGAACACGTTAAAATTATAATCAAGTGTTAGCTTGTTATAGGCATTTAACTAGCTAACAATGGATTAATCTAACTAATCTAATCTAATAATATATTTTGTTAGGTAGCTTGTAATGTGTTATAATTTGTATCTAGCTATTTAAGATGTTGTTGGCCAGCTAATAGCTAGCTAAATAAATCAGTTGTTAGCTCATTAAATATCTCTATGAAATGTTCTTCTCTCGGCTGGGCAGTCAGTAACTGTCACTAGCAGTAAGAAGTTATTATATACACTTATATGCAACTGTATATTTGTTGAGTTTCCAACTGTAAAAAAACACATGCCCCCAACTTTTCTGCACATTTTACTGCATACTTACTGTTTGCTGGAAACACATAGGAATAAACCATAAATTGTGCTTTGTGAAAAAAAAAAACATGTACATGTTATGTTCAATTGTCTCCAGCATAACCAACATCAACAGATGAATATAAATTGTGAACTAAAAGTGAAAGAAAAATGTCACATTTAACTGGGAACTGGGTTTCTTATTTAACTTTTTTCACATACTTTGAACAAAAATGTCAAACTGAATACATCTGTAATTGGCCTGGAACGCACTTTGAGTTTCAGCAAAGGCTTTAATGTGCCTTTTTTCCATTGGATTTAATGAATATTTGAATGTCAAAATGTATCTTGATCGCCGTGCTGCTGAAATGTGCCACTGCTTTTTGTGCTTCACTTCATCTACAGGTGAGGAGGTTTTTTTTTGGGGGGGGGGGGGGGTTAGTGGGTTCCGCTGGTTAAAGCTTTTAGTGCCGCAGTGAGGCTCATTCACGTGTATTCGTCACCTTTCCGTGTTGTTTTTTTGGGTCATTTGAGCTCCTTAATTCCGGTTGTGTCAGGTCATGCTGGTTCTGGTCCCGTCTCGTTTCCGTCGTGAGGTACGAGGGGCTGGAGTGGAGGTGGGGCTCTGACTGTAAGATTTAAGCGAGAGCTGTAATGACTTCACCCAGTCCGGCTCTTTCCTCTAAAACATGCAGTTTGACTTTTTTCCTCCGCCCTCTTTTGAGCCTCTCTCCTTCAGTCTTCAGAATGTGACTAAGCCTTCCTCTCATTATCCCCTCTGTCTCTCTCTCAGCCCCGAAGTGAGTAAGTCTTAGTTTTCCTGTTAGTCACATGGACTGTAGAAGTGTGATGGTCAGCTCGCCCGGACGCCTGAGTCACACTCGCTCAGTGACACACACCCGGTTGGCCCCAAAACTGTACAATCTTACATAAATGAGCGGTGAATGTGAGTCCTGGTCTGGAGCTGTTATGGTTTCGTTAGACCTGCTATACATTTACATCATTACTGAAGTATGTAGTTACTTAAACGGATTCATTAACTGATTCAATTCACGTCCAGTTTATGTTCTGAATCTGCATTTTTCTTGCATTTTGGTTTGGTCCGCTTATAATGTTCATCAGTCATCTTTCATTTTCTTGACTGGTTTCCAACCTCCCAGAGAATTAAACAGGCTGTGTTACTGTAGCTTCAAGACTGAAGTATGTAAATAACCTATAGATCAACCCTGAGTGTATTTTTGCACCACAATTTATGAATTGTATTATTAGATCATGAAATAATGCCAAAGAATTGTCTCGTTCCCATCATGAACTGGAGCTTACCTACATGAATCCGCCACATACTGCACCTCAGTCAAAAAGTAATCTGGACTAAAAAACTCCACGTTTTCGTTACACATGGCCGAGCAGGCGGGTGTCTGTTGATGTGGAGTTTTCACATCAGCCAGTACATTTAAAACGGGCTGTTTATTGGAGCTGAATTTCCATTTATGGATCATATTGGACCTAAATGGTACGTTGTGAAACTGTGACAATGTATTACGTCAAACTCTGATATTAAAGAAAAAGATATCAAGGAAAAATTGGATTTCCATGATATGGTCCTGTTAAAATATTATATTGAATGAATCACATTGTTTCATGAACTTCCTTTAAAAGTCAAGAGCAGTTTTCCCTTCATATGATTTGGGTTTTCCGTTCCACTTACAAAAACAATCATTGGTACGAATTGAAAGTTTAAATAAGCTTTGAGCGAGAAATAATGAAACGAATGCAAGACGAGATGTTTTGAGGTGTAATCACCGCTGGGGGACGAGTGGAGTTCAGAAAATCGTGCTGTGGTTGGAGAGTGAGTGTGTGATAAGCTCCAGAGAATGAAGGTCAGGAGTGTTTTGCGTTAAAGGTCCTGCGCTGCCCGGAGATTCTCAAACGGAAACGGCCAAACAATGGAGGTGCCAGCGGCCTGCACCCGCGTTATTCATTCAGAGGCTCTGACACACCGGCAGGAAGACTCACTCTGGACCAAGATTCACACACTCCAGAGACTCACAGTGACTGAAGCTCTTCAGAAGAACAGGCCTCAGAGAAACTCGCAGGCGTCGGTTCACCCCAGGGACGGACAAAACCCATCTTAAAACTTCCTTCACTTTGGCGGGTGTTCAGATAAAAGACATAAATCCTGAAGAAAAACTGTGTGTGTGTGTGTGTGTGTAGCGTCGGATATTGAGGTTTATGCCAAGTCGAATAGCAATAGATGAATGGAGCTCTTCACCGATATACAGTATATTTAAAAACAGCAGTGAGTGTTTTTCACGTTAATGTTACTAAATACACTAAAAACTAAAACACATAAACACGAGTAACATTCTACAGTAAACAGTGATGTTCTGTTCAGTATATCAGTGTGTTCTTGTGGAAGTCCAGTACTTCTGTAGTTTCATCAGAAACCTGGTTTGACTCGATCAGTCCTTCATTAAGTTAAATTCACACTCCAAACAACGGCTGGAGGAACCGAGGAGGAATCTGGAACCGAACCCGTGTTCTCCTCACCAGCTCACACAGTATCAACAACTTTTACACACAGAACTAATCCTGATACTTTTTACTGCTTTCTGATTTGTTTGTATTTATTCTAATGTTCACTTTGCTGGCAGAAAGACCCTTGATCACACGCTGAGAAAAATGGATTTAAACAATTTGCACAGGTGCTCAAGGCTTTTGCATAAAAATGTGACAGTATATCACATTTAGCAGCATAAAGCGATTTACAGTGACTTAAAAGCCTTGGTTCACTAACTTAAGTTATACCACAGTTAGTCCAACTGGATAGATTTAACTCCAACTCAATCTCTTTCAGTATCACTCGGCCTTACTCGCGTAGCACTGACAACCAGCCACTTAAAAACATACAAAAATACAACAGAGGTTATTTTGAGTGACACATCCTGCAGAAAAGAACAATAACCAATAACGCAAATGAGCAACAATGACAAAACTAAAGCACTCTTGCTGTAATCAACCCAGCCGGCAGTGTCATCTACAAATGACTTTCATCAAAACGCGGGCTGCGTGACCCTCTGAGAATTATTACTAGTGTTCCAGTTCTCTCAAGCTGTTAGCCGATAAGTTCAGAGTTTATGTTTTGGCTTGTCAAGCAGATTTAACGTTTCCAGTGTAGATCCAGTGTAAACATCCTTAGGGTTTTGCAACGCAACGATTCATGTAGTTGTGCTGATCTGCCGCGGCACTAGATTGGACCTGTTATTCTTGGCGGAGTGTAAATAAACATTCTTGGTCATCTTTTTGCAGTTCTTTGACATTATTTCATAATCTAATAATCCAACTAATAACCTGTGGTGCAAAAATACACTCAGGGTTGATTGATCTCATGTTTATTGGCGCTGGAGAGCTGACCTACTCACTGACCTGGTGCCTGTGACTCCAGCAGCTCAGGGCCAGTATACCACCGTACAGAGCAACCCTGAATATGTTTCTGTTTACTGGGACAAAACGTTAGTTTTAGTGCATCAGTGTACATTAACATCACAGAACTGGTATTTATTGTGCTGCCCTGCTTGATCCGAGGGCTTTCTCCACCCCCCGCACCCCCCGAACTGATCGGTGGCTTGATTGGCATTGGTGGTCCCGAGTGTTTTGCATTCTGATGGTGTATTTTGGGGTCGGGACATTTTGCTGTGTGTGTTGTTAGTGGAGGAGCGTCTGCCCTCTTTAGCAGATTGCTGTTAACTGTGATCTCATCTCTGTACACACACACACACACACACACACACACACACTCTTGGGTAACAGCTTTCATTTAAATCTGCTTCATCAGCAGGTTTGTGATGTGCCCTGTGGGTGTGAGTGTGTGTCGTGTGTGCACACGTACACACCAGAGCACAGCTGCACACTGGGCTTTCAGCTTCTTCTTTTGTTTGTTTTGTAATGGATTCTTGCAAAGCAAGTGAAACTGCAGTGTGAAATTCCCTAAAGATCCTACTTTTAGAAGGGTTTCCTCATTTTGACACATTTTCAGCATT
>JBBIGA010067155.1:0-12197 GCA_037576975.1 Alestes dentex
ACAACCCTCTGCATTTATCCGGACTTGGGACCGGCACAAGGAATCACTGGCTTGTGACCTCTTATGGTTGCATTTGTGAAATTGTAGCATAACTATACATTTTATAGTTGATTAAAAATAATCAGTTAAAAATACAATGTGTACGTATATTCTTGCTGTACATTGTAAGTCTTTTTAATTAAAACTGTATACATATGCAAAAATATGCAAATGTAGTTCAGTAAAGGCTGGATGTGGGGTTATTTTTTTGTTTTGTTTTTTTTTTCCTCCCCCAGTGAGTTTAGTTTAATTTAATTTTAGGGCTTGCCTTGCCTCAGTGGTTGGTGCAGAGAGAAGGCCTGTTCTGGGTGGAGTTTGCATGTTCACCCTGTGTCTGCATGGAGAGCTCTGGTTTCTTCCCACAGTCCAAAAACATGCATATCATGTGAATTGGAGTTGCTATATTGCCCCATGTGTGACTGTTGTGTTCATGTGTCTGCCCTGCAACCTTTTGCCCTGTGAGTGTTGGGACTGGCTCCAGCAACCCTGGTTAGGATAAGCAGCAAATGAATGAATGGATATAGTCTTTTTCCAATAAAGTATTTCTGGCACTTTAAAAGCCTACAGTTGTTCTGTTTGTTAGGTTTTCATTTAACAGTAATTGAACAATTACTCAAATGTCAAAATAACTATTGGATTACTCAGGTACTGGTATAATGATACGATAGTAACAGCCCTCATATTTGAAGAAGCTTAAAATGGCGAAGATGACTGATATCTTGCTTCCTAGACAGCTTTACCTGATGGTAGATATCATTGACATGAAGTGATGAGACTGCACACAATTCACATTCTGCTTTTAACAAACATTAAAAATGATAATGTTCATCTTAAGAACAATCTAATTTGTGGATCAGTCAAGTCACTCTCCCTGTCAATAAGAATGAGCATGCTAGGTTAAACTTTGCCAGCTTTACTGACTGTCTTGTTCTTCTTCTTTAGGAACTCTGGTCCTTGGAATAATTTCCATGTCGTCAAAGTAGGAAGTGGCACGGTGGGAAAAGGAAGAGGAAACCGAAAGCTGCCTTGGCGGCTGGCACCGCCGTTAAAGAGCGGGAAGCAAGTATAGTGGAGAACTCGGAGAGCTCCAGAAACTGAAGGACAGTTTTCCAGGACAAGGACCGAGGTTAAAAAAATAAAGAGAAAGACATAGTGAGATGCTGAGAGAGGTAGGGAGGGGTGAGGAGTAGAGAAGAGGAGGTGACGCTACTTAAAAGCGAGCAAGGAGAAGAAGCAGAGACCTGACTGCTCTGGAACGAAAAACAGCTCTTCTTCCCACAGTGAGAACCAAGGGGGACTGTCCTGTAGTGTCTTGTTCTTCTTCCCCACTAACATCAGGATGAAGCTGAAGGAGGATGTACCTCCGATCCTCCTGCAGGTCTTCCGTTCCGTGGTGTGGGTCTATTCTGTTATCACCTTCATACCCTGGTACCTGTTGTCCGGAACAGGGGCAAACCAAGCCCGCGCCAAGCGTATCAAAGCACGCTCTGTGAGTACTGCCATGTCTAAAAGAGGCTGAAAAGTGGACAGGCTACACTCTGTATATAATCATAATGATGAATAAGAACTTTTGAATTAGATTTTACAGCATGTACAGTACTCTGCAAGTCTTAGGTACCTGTGAAAATAATATTTAAAATCAGTGAGTGTTTTCTTTCACGTTAATATTGCTAAATATTCTAAATGTAACTAAAAAAAAATATCATATAGTACATAGTGGAACCGAACCTGTTCTCCTCACCAGCTCACAAAACTATTTTATGCAAACTATTTATAGCCATTTTTCTCAGGGTGTAATAGTGTCATTCTGCTAACAACAATAATATTAGAATAAATGCGAACAAATAAGACATTAGTAAAATGTTTTGTACACTTTACTAAAGTACACATCCTCTACAGGGAACAAACAAACATGGTACTTTCTGTGCATTTTAGTGCACATTTTCTATTAGGAATGGGTATTGGATTTTACTGATTCCAGGTTCCATACTAATACTGTTTATTGACCCTCTTATTGATATTACTCTGCGTAATTAGGTGCAAACAATAAAGACCTCACATGATTCAATAGTTATTTTTATGTCTCTTTTGGGGAAAAAATGATATATAGTTTCTTGAGTTTCCTGTATATTTAATGATAAGGGAGCAATTTCTGCAAATGTCTGGTCAACAAATGAGTGGTGGTGATGTGCCGAGCGCACTTCCGTCCCTCCCACTGATCCAGTCTAGCATCAACCATTTGAAAATGCCAGCTATGTTAGAATGCTTTAATGTTTCATAAATATCAATAGCAGCACCAAATAGCTGTCAAATAGCTTATCCCTGTTTCAGTACTGAACAGTCAGAAACCAGCACCAATTTAGTACACGTCTCAATACCCATCCCTTTCTATGTATTTTCTTTGGGGGAAAAAAAATACAAAATGTGCCATAACGTTTGCACATGTAACAGTTTATGTATCTTTGCAATTCTTGCAATGTAATGTTTTTTGTATATTTCCCACTATGGTAAATTCAGCACTTGAACAGTAAGTGTGGATTAAAATTTGTGCAGCAGTGTGTTCATTGTTGTAGATACGTACCTAAATTCAAAATCAACAAAACATGTGATTTGACTAGAGTGCCTAAACTTTTGTATTGAATACCTGGGTAGACTTTTTCCTCTTAATTAAACCATAACAGTGACCTTAAAACAATCTTGTTTTGTGGTTTGGACTGGGTACTTATTTTATTTTATTTTTTTACAAGAGAAAAGGACGTTGAATGTAATTATGTAGCTGCTACATTTCAGAACAGAGCTATCCTGGATTCCTGCACGCCAAATGATGTGGTTGTCATGATGTTCTCGCTAGAATATTTTTAGTATGTCTTAGGGGTATTAGTCTCAACCGTTTTAATATTTGATGTCTTGGAGCTGTTAAAACCACTCTAAGCTTTTCAAGGATTAGATCAAACCTGAAGTGACTTCCAAAGTTTCGTTTGTGTTTCCTTTTTTACATTACCTCCTGTCTTGTCTCTTGTTAGGTGAGTGGTCATCCAGCGGGGCCATACCGGGCAGTGAACAGCCAGCAGCAGCTGGTTTCCAGGCTCCATGAGGGAGTGGACACGCTGGATAAAGTGTTTGAGTTTGCGGTCAAACGTTTTCCTCAAAGAGACTGTCTAGGCACCAGGGAGGTGCTCAGTGAAGAGGATGAAGTCCAGCCCAACGGAAAGGTCTTTAAGAAGGTGAGACATGAGAAACACACACTGTGTATGCATCAGATGTTAACATTGAGCTTCTTCTGGGATCATGAGAGATTGGTCTTCTGAGATTTGGTGTATTTTGTACTCCTTCAGGGAATGATCATGAATCATGTCAAAACAGGAAGATGCACTGCTGTAGAACTCTGAGCTACATTAGAAAAGTAATAGTATAGTGTACTCAGTACATTGAACATTGGTATACTTATTGATATTAGGACATTAGCTGTTGTTGGGATGCTAATGTCCCACTGGAAAACTGCCCTAACAGGAAAAACACTTTGGCTTTTTTTATTGCAATGGGATGCTGGCCATTTCTCAAATTCCTTTTGGTTGCTTGTGATTCCTTCATGATTCTTGGTCAAAACTAGTGAAGTAATTTAACTGTAACACAAATCCTTTAAGTTCTTTGGAATTCTGAGGGCTTTAGAATAGTATTCCAGTCATTTAAAGACATTTAGGCAGCCCTGGTCAAACAGCATCGACATTCCAAGTGAAACTAAGAACAAAGTCTTTATAAAGATGACACGCCTGCACTTTTTAATACACTGTTACTGATTATTTACTGAATTTAACATATTGAGGAGATAAATAATGCATTGTAATAATATATAATGCATGTAATACATGACCATATTACACAGTCTATACCATACTGTTATACTGCAACCCCAATGAAATCTTTATCATTTATTAGGTTTACTGAGTACCAACCATGTCACGTTCTGGTACATGCAAAGGATGTAAAGTGTATTGTAATAAAACATAAACAAAAAAATATAATCCCTCCTGTGTGATATTGTACAAAGCAACATCTCTCATTTTAACTATACAGTAAACCCCCAGTTTTACGCGGATCAGGAGTCGCGGATTCAGTTACATGCGGATTTTTTCTGAGAGCCTAACTGATCATTTTACGCGGAAATCTCCACAATAACGTGGAACCTGCAAATATTCTCTTTTTTCGTGGCAATATGTTGGTTTTTTTTTTGGTTTTTTTTTACGCATTTTACTTCTAAATTATTAAGAAATTTTGCTAATTTTGGAACATAAATAGTAATCCAGCTAATAAACAAATAAATTCAGCTAAATATAAATCAGTGTAGGGGGTGGGGGGGGCATGTGTAGGAGCATGCACGATGTGTGGGTGTTGCTGATGAGCAAGTGAGAGGTGAGTGTTAACTGTTACAGAAAAAAAACTTTAATACAAAGAGACTGGTGAGCTCAGTCGCTGTCCAGTGTCTGCTTTAACCGGCAGGTCGCTGCCCGACGAACAGTAAATTATTGAACTGTAAAAATAATTGGTGATAACCCATACATTTTACTGTATTTTTATTACTAAAAAAATTAAATGATTACTGTATTTACAGTGCTTGTACCAAAGAAAACGGCAGCGCATACCAAAGAAAACATGCTTGCATTCATTAATTGTGGGAGACGGGATACGGGCTTACATTTACATTTTCGTTAAGGGTAACGTGTTCAGCTGAGTTTAAAATGAAATTAAAGTGTTTTGGATTCAGTCTTTTTTTTTTTTTTTTTTTTTAGAACCAGACTAATAATTGTGGGCGAAAACTCCAGCAATTTTGTGGAAACTGCAGATATCATCCACATTTATTTTTGCTTTTTTCATGGCAATATATAATTATTCATGCATTTTAATAATTTACTAATTTTGTAACAAATATGAACATAAATTCAGCTACATTTCCATGTAAAATATAACTGTATAAATGTTTTTGTACTGTCGTAAGAACACAAATAAAACGCTTTTGGGATGGTTAAATATGCTGTACTCAGAGCAGGGGTGGACTGGGACTAAAAAACAGCCTAAACTTCCTTCACCAGCTGCACAGAGGTCTGCGTCTCGGCCGAGAAAGACAGGCCGAAGGCCGCTGTGCATCGGACAGCTGTTCTTTTCCAGAACGCACAGATTGCCAGTCCGTCCCTGACTCATCTTGAGTGTTTCTCTTGTTTTTCGTTTTGTTCTTCTTCAAGCCCAGTAGTTTTATTACTGTAAATTAAATTAAAAGAGACTGTTGAGCTCAGTCGCTGTTCAATGTCTGCTTTAACCGGCGGGTCTCTACAATTCAGTACTCCTCCTGAAGAACCCTGAATAAGACGTGCGGCTGATGAACAGTAAATTATTTATGTAAAAATTATTGGTGATTACCCCTACATTTTACTCTATTTTTATTACTAAAATTACACAAATTTATTACTGTATTTACAAGTTTATACCAAAGAAAACGACAGCGCCTACCAAAGAAAATGCCTGTGCATGAATTACAGTACAGTCTGTATGGGCATACCTTTGTATTTTCGTTAAGGGTAATGTATTAAACTGAGTTTAAAATGATATTAAAGTGCTTTGGGAGCATATTTGGGGCATATTTAGGGTATTTTTAGGCATTTTTTTTAATTACCAAAACACAACGCGTTTTTTCACTATACGCGGGTGCTCTTGGAACGTAACCCCAGCGAAAAGCAGGGGATTACTGTATAACTTAAGCTGAAGGTGGAAATGTCCCTCACCTATTCTCCTATTGAAAATGTTTGACATTGGTTTAGATTATTTGCTTAATGTAGACTTTAGGAGTCTTATAGGGCAAGACATCAAAACAAACCAACGCTAAATCCACTACAACCTTTTGACCTACAGTCACAACAAAAGCAAAGAAGTATCTGAGCATTAAAAAAAGATCTCTGGAAGATGTCTGTTAAGAATTATCTCATTTAGAAATAGCAGGTGCCCCACTTGTTTATGAATGCAGTTATGGATGTAGCATCACCTTGGGAAAGTGCAAAAATGCACATATATGTGTGAATGCAAAATGAATACTATGCATCCTGGCAGACAAATTTCCATCCAGGCTAAATGAAGCGGAACAATGACATATACAGGACAAGTGTGAATTAGATGAAGGTTGTGACATCTGCAGTCAAAAGGGCCGTGGTAGAACACAGCCAGAAAAGTGGCCTAGATCTGGAGAATTATGAAACAATCTAGAATTGCTCCAGAATGATCCCTTACACTGCAAGAGCCCCCACTTGTACTTATTGCAATGGTCACCAGTTTTGCTACTGAGATCTACCTCCTTGAAGAGTTCACTTTCAGCCCTGATTGAGCATGTGATCAACATCCTCGATCTACTTAATTAGCTGGATCAAGTGTGTTTGATTTGGGCTAGAGCTGAATGTTACAGGAGGGTAGATCTGGAGAAACATTACTGCATGTTGGTTTGCAAAAATAGTTCAGTATTAACAGCTAATGAACAGCTCCTTTAAAAAAATCCAGAATAATGCTTTAAAAATGTTTTTCAATACTGTATAATCAGATGATGATAATCAGCCTCTCGCTCTTTTTTGGTAGGTCATATTGGGGGACTATAACTGGTTGTCGTATGAAGAAGCATTCCAACTGGCCCAGATGTTTGGCAGCGGGCTAGCCACTCTGTGTCAAAAGCCGCAGAATAACATTGCTATTTTCTGCGAGACTCGGGCAGAGTGGTTAATAGCAGCACAGGCCTGCTTCATGTACAACTTCCCAGGTGAGTGCTCTGGTTACATACACTCATTCATATGCACATATCTATTCTTAGTCCAGGGTTGATCGATGCAGGATCTTGATTGTGTTTTTTGCTGACCCAAAAACAGATCAGAGAATGTCAAGTCAATAACTTTTCCGAACTGTCTTTCAAAGCTTTGTTGTGCTGAATACTAGAAAAAAATTGTACAGATAGTAGAATTTTGGCAAATTCAGAGCATTTTTTGTGCAGAGCATTTTTCCTGGGCATACTGTTAATTTCATAACCATAAATTAAATATAATGCACTGCAGCTTTTTTTTGTACTTTGAAAAGGTGTGCATGAACGCATATCCTCTTCCATCATGTGCCTTATACTGTGATCATTGTCATCTTCATCATTATTCACATTAATAACTTTAGAAACACTTTATTAGCCTGTTTTTTCACTCACTGGCTGCTTAATATGGTCCATCAACCATATAGGTCCCCTATGTAGGTGCAGACTGCAGCCTGATTGTTTTATAACCCCTATACCCCATTACTGAACACAAGATTGATGTTGACCTTATTCTGACCACAAGACTGATGTTGATATTATTTTAGGTAGGGGACCAACACAGCATTGAGACTTACACAGTATGTGGCGTGGTGGTGTGTATGTAGTACTAGTACAAGTGTGTCAGGCACAGCTGTGTTGTTTTTACAAATTGGTCCACCACCAAAAACATGAAGCAAAGATTGGCTCTACAGTCAGAAACTGACCAAGAGACAGTGTAATGGGTAACAGTGCTGCCTTCCAAGTAGGAACGTGGGATTTGATCCCTACCCTTGGTAACAAGACACTGTCTTCTCCTACATCTGTGATATGAAAAAATTGTATGTTGCTCTGGATAAAACTGTGTGCCAAATTATGTAAATAACAAAAGTGTACATCACTGTGTCTATCATGCTGAAGCTGCAAAAAAAAATGAAGTGGTCAGTGAGTGTATAGTGCTTTGTTAGGTTAGAATGATTGAATATGTTGTTTTTTAAATCTCAGGACAAAATCAGTGTGTTCTAAAATCAGCACAGCTGGAAAGTACAGACGTATCCAATGTCAGGCTTATGCAGTGTATCAGTTTCTTTATATCTCACTGCTTCCTGTCTGACTACTCCCATTCCTTCTTTCTCTCTCTTAGTGGTGACACTATACTCTACTCTGGGAGGGCCAGCAATTGCTCATGGCCTCAACGAAACAGAGGTCACACACATCATCACCAGTAAAGACCTGCTGCAGAGCCGCCTCAAGGTCAGCCCTTACCCTGCACCTGACCATAAGCAAGACATTAGAATCAGTTGATTTATTGCCTTTGACTAATTTTAAGATGTCATTGTAGTTACAAATTGACTATGATCTATAAACAAATTATCAGGACTCTCCACACCTGAAGCATTAAAAAATAAAAAACAAGGTTTTAGCTATTTTGTAGCAACATTAGGATTAATGTTACTGGGACTGTAGCACACTAAACACAGTTTAAAGACATGAGCAGGGCTGTGAAAATGCAAATGCCAATCTTGATATGCAAAACACTATTTTAATATTATTACAATATTTTCCTTTCCTTTATGATGTAGATTAGAGGTTGAACTATGAAAATCACATTTATAATTTCTGGGCCTTGAGGGCAGCGTGGATAATGGTATCAGTTTGTATTTTGTTTGCTAGCTGTAACACATTTTATATTTCAAAATGCTGGGCTAATAAAATGTTTTCACTCACTCGCTTAGGAGATTCTGCTAGACGTACCTCGACTGCAGCACATCATCATTGTGGACCGTAAGCCCACTAGTTGGCCGGGACTACCCAGAGGGATTCAGGTCCATAGCATGGCCTCTGTGCAGGAACTAGGGGCCAAACCAGAAAACAGTAAGGCTTGATGTACTTCGATTGGGACTTTCTGACAAAAGGTTTTCTTTAAAAAGAAAAACTGTCTTTCAAGAGGCATTACCTTTCCTAGCATAGCACTAGCACCAAACAGGGGCTTTCTAGTGGCGGGACCTGTCCTAGCATAGCTTTGTCACCACCAGCACTACCGCAGTCTTCGTGGCCGAAGGTCCAACTCTCATTCTCTCTTGGTGGACTCAAGCATCAGGCCAACACAGGCATCCGGTAGTGTTAAACCATCCAGTGATGTTCGATAAAGACTACAAATTCAAAGTGATGAATTAGAGTTAAAACTGAGAAAATAGAAGTATTTTTTAGAATTGAGAAAATCTGTGTAGTAAATGGGAGAAGAAAGAGTTCAGAAAGATGCATGGGCTGGCACGACTCAGAGAAAGCATGTGCTGGTAGTATCATGTTGTTGGAGGAGTCCTAGAAAGCGGATGGAAATGGACATGACAAAATTAGGACTAAAAGAAAAAAACAAAATAAAAAGAAGGTTGGGGTTTTTTTTTTTAGTTGAGAGAATATCTATATAGTGAATAGGTTTGTAATAGTGGACTAGCACAGTCTTACCCATCATACCTCTCTCACTCCTTCATCGTAGTGGCAGTGCAACGGACGCATCCACTTCCCACTGACATCGCTGTGATCATGTACACCAGTGGCTCCACAGGAATCCCAAAAGGGGTCATGATCTCCCATAGCAATATCATTGCTGGAGTAACTGGCATGGCTGAACGCATTCCAGGCTTGAGGTAAGAATGCATTTGTCTCTCTATCTCTTTGTTTGTCTGTCTGTCTTTCAGAGGTCTTGTTTTTCTGTCTCATTCTCTCTCTAGCCCTCTCTTTTTTTTTTTTTGTCGGTTGGTCAGTTTTAACCATTTAGTGCTGAATTTCCGCTAAGGGCTGGAATCACAGACTGTTGCAGTTTAGGCCATGACTAGACTTAATATGTATGCCTTAAACCAGCCCTGTATATTCAGATGTTTTACATTCCAGCTGATAAATATTTTATTCTGAAATCTGGGCGATTGGAAGTTTGGACCCCCTTTACTTCTCTTTTAGGAAGGTAAATCTATATGTTGGGATGTTCTGAGGATTTAAATGCGTTAGGCCTCGAGCATTTATGAGGTCGGGGTACTGATAATAAAGTGGATAATTAGTTACAATGATGGGGAGTTTTATGGCCCTCTAACAGAGCTTTGCATTGGCATTGGACACTGTAGGCTCATGTGTAACTACTCTATTTGCAGTGCTGTTTATGGTGTTAAGATGTTTTTGTGCTATTGATTGTGAACACTGAGTAAAACAGAATTTGCTAAGTAGAAGGAGTGTCTGGATATTTTTGGACACAGGGTGTATTGAGTACACAGAGTGTAGTTTGTATTACAAAACTAGCAACAACTATGTTTTGTCTGTTGTTTAGCCCTAATCTGAACTCTCTGGTTGAGTAAATATGCTTAACTCCTTACCTAACCTCTAATCTGACTTGGTCTTTTTTTTAAGAGCCCATATCCTATGTTTTTCTTGTCTCATTTTTTGTCCTGAGGTCAACTTCTAACATTTTTGTATAATTGGTTTTAAAATGGCAACTTTTCAATCTTTTTATTGATTTAACAGATTACATTGTCTTTACGAGTGATGTATATAAATGTGTTCTAATTGGCTGCCCTGTATTGTGCTTTGATTAGAAAACAATCTGGGCTGAAACACTACTTATAATGTCAGTGTGAGAAGGCGGGGCCAAACTATTGTAATATATAATGTATAATACGCTTTCCATATATGAGGTCCCGGGTTCAATCCCCAGCATCTCCACTGATTCACTTGGTGAATTGGCTAAATGCAGAGAAAAATGTTTACATTGTTCACACTGTGTGGAGTGTTCCCATGTGACTATAAGGGACCACTTTACTTAAACTAAACAGGTGGGCATATGTAAATTAGTTGTTTTTTTTTATGACCACACAAAAACAATGAATTCAAGCCAGGCTGTTTTTGAGTTAAGTTTCTGTTTATAGAACAGTACAGTTTTGTGTTTGTTTTTGCTAGCACAGCACTGTCTGAGGCTGATTTTGTTTAGGCAGGGATAGTGATGTCTATGTTTCTACACGAACAGTGAGAATGACACCTACATCGGCTACCTGCCGCTGGCCCATGTGCTGGAGCTCAGTGCTGAACTGGTGTGTATTTCTCACGGCTGCCGCATCGGATATTCCTCACCGCAGACTCTTGCTGACCAGGTAAACATATACACGCTCTCAAAAAAAACATACTTCTGACCACAGAAAATCACAAGTGTGCTATTCAAACACACAAATATCTCAGCTATTTTAAAGCAATAGTTCAGTAAATCAAGTGTTAGTTCAGTAAATCCTTACTAAAATGTGGACGTCTAAAGTTTTCTGCGTGACTAATATAGCTAACAAGTAATAAAAGCTTATACCCCATCTGGCAACCATATTATCTAAATCATCACATGTTTGCCATAAATCGTGTCAAGTTGTTAAGTAAAAAATATTTAGATATTCAATTATTCATTTTAAATAGTCAAACAATATTTTGGTAAATAAAACGCTACAGTTCACTTAATATGTTGTACGTGAATAGATTTTAAGGATGTTAAAGATATTTTTTGAGTCATCTTTTAAGCTAAATAACCAGCTGGCTAAGGTATATAATACCAGCAGGATGTGTTACCGAATCAATGGTTTTTCAAAATAGACTCCTAAATATTTGTAACCATAGGTAATCTTTGTCTTAAGAGAGTGCTCCCAAACTTCTTAGTTATTTTACTTTATCTACTCAATAAGGCACTACCCTCTAGGTGAAACACTTCCTTCCTCAGGTTAAGTCGTGAACTCACTGGAGCCACTTTTTCATAAGGTGAATGAAAAAGCAAAAATTGTTTTACATTTTTAACATTATCAATAATGATCAATAATGTCAAAGACTTGTTTCACCCTTTAACGTAATTGAAAGTTGTTAATTTGGTTTGTGACATGTAATCTATTAAACAGACATTACACAGCTGAAAACAGTAGTGTCAGCTGTCTTAAAGCCTTTTCTTCATTTTTATAGATAGACATTTGAGAGCATTACACAATTATTAGATTTTTTGCAAACCTGCTACTTTAAGAGATTCCAACGCTAGCTAGTAAAGCATTTGATTCTTAATGTTTTCACTGATTGCTCAGCATACACACCACCTGTTCTCTCTGCTTGCATTAGAGTGCTATTTCTTCCTCTCCCACAGTCGACTAAAATTAAAAAAGGCAGTAAAGGAGACACCAGCATCCTGAGGCCAACAGTGATGGCAGCTGTTCCAGTGAGTGAGCAGAGCACATGCACGTACACAAACACATGCTCTCTCTCGCTCTCTCTCGCTCTCTCTCGCTCTCTCTCTCTCTCTCTCTCTCTCTCTCTCTCTCTCTCTCTCTCTCTCTCTCTCTCTCTCTCTCTC
>JBBIGA010067205.1:0-12195 GCA_037576975.1 Alestes dentex
TGTTTGATGGTGGTTTTGTGTGTTTGTTGGTTGTGTGTGTGTGTGTGTTGGTTGTGTGTGTGTGTGTTGGTTGTGTGTGTGTGTGTGTTTGTTGGTGGTGTGTGTGTGTGTTGGTTGTGTGTGTGTATGTGTGCATGTGAGTGCGTGTGAGTTTAGTGTGATCTAGTTCCTGATGGACTGTCAGATATATAGATGTGTGTCTGTATGTGTGTGTGAATGTGTGTGAGTGTGTGTGAGTGTGTGTGAGTGTGTGAGGGTGAGTTTAGTGTGGTTTAGTTCCTGATGGAGTGTCAGGTGTATAACAGTATAAATATAAACTCTCTGTGTGCGTGTGTGTGTGTGTGTGTGTGTGTGTGTGTGTGTGTGTATAACAGTATTTCACAGACAGTAAATTGCTTTCTGCACTATTCTAACTCAGTATTACAAACACTATGTGCCACAGACACTATGTCCCTGTGCCAAAAACACTACAAAACACAGTGTACTTAAAATGTGCTTAACTCTCACTTAATGTTCCTCTGAAAATACACCAAACCCCTTCATTTGAATTAAGTGGCCATTAATGTGTGAAACCGACCCCTTAAATTTACCTTAAAATTAGATTTAAGGCATGAGTGTGAAACCCCTTAATCTTAAATTTAAGGCGTTTCAGGAGGTTCTGTTATTTAAGGGGCAAACTTAAATAAAAAAGTAAGAGGAAAATTCAGCAGTTCAGCTGAATTCAGCAGTCTTAATCTGCACTTCCCCCTTCATTTTCTTTAATTTCCTGTATGGGACGTTAAGATCAAAATTAAGATCATATTAGGTTGCAGAATCAAGGGGTTGGGTTTCATAGTGAAATGTAGTCAAGTTTTAGCCCTGGAGCTACAAAGCTAATATAACAGATAACTCATCAGATAGCAACATGCCAGCTTCATGCTTAAACCAAAAACAAGTCCAGTCAAGTTTACTGTACAACTTTATGTTGTTTTGTGGCGAGCGCAGACATGCTAACAGGTGGGATTGGCCTAAACATGACTAGTGTCTAGTTTTAGCACTAGAACAAGCGTGCTGACGAGAGTAGTTAGGCATTTCTGAATGAGAGATTAGTGTTATATTGTATTCTGTGGGTATTTTACATTACATTGCAATCATTTGGCAGACGCTTTTATCCAAAGCGACTAACAATATGAGAACAGTGTGAGAACCAGAGTGGAGTACTAACTACTAAATCGTTATGTAGAATTAATGAAGGAAGATGCATCAGGGACTACGAAACACGATGTACGGAAAATGTGCTAAACCCTGCCTTAATTTACCCCTGAAAATACACCAACCCCCTTCATATGAATTAAGTGGCCGGTAATTTGTGAAACTGACCTTTTAATTTCACTTTAAAATTCGGTTTAAGGCAGGAGTGCGAAACCCCTTAATCTTACATTTAAGGCGTTAATTCAGGAGGTTCTATTATTTAAGGGGCAAATTTGAAAAAGTAAGGAGAAATTTCAGTAGTTTTACCCCTTAATCAGTCTTAATCTGTGCACATTTTCCCTTAATTTTCCTTAATTTCCTGCATGGGTAATGGTAAAATTAAGGTAATTTTAAGGGGTAAAATGAAGGCGTTTGGTTCTGTAGTGTGGAGAGGAGATGCTCTCTGAACAGATGAGTCTTCAGGAGGTTTTTGAAGGTAGCTACTTTAAATGCTGGCTGAAGACAGAAGCGGCACCTAAAGAGTGTTGTCCGTCGCACGCTGTAAGTGTGGCATTTTCTCGTAATCTGCTGGGGGGCGTTGAGGTGGTGGTGGTGGGACCGGGTGACGTTTGTGTAGAGGTGTTTTAGGCAAGAGAGAGAGAGAGTTCCCGCTAGCTTTATTTTTTTTCTCTTCGCGGAGACACCTCAGAGGCCGCAGCCCAGCCGAGCCGCTCCACTGCCTTCCAGTTAGCGTTAGCGTTAGCGTCTGGGGTATAACCCTGTGACGCATGTCACTCCAGCTTCATCCTGCCCACGGTCTTCATCGGCCTTACCAGAAATGACTGCAGAGCACCCCGACCTGCTCGCCCCACCCCCCTCGCGCAGCCCACACTGAGCTTTCTCACCCAGCGAAGACACGAAGTACTACAGGAAACGTGTCATACGGAGGGAAAATTCAGCTTCCTGTTTATCATGCATGGCCGTGAAGAGAGAAACCACATGGCGTGCTCACAGTGAGGGCGCACAAACACACAAACACACATTCACACGCGGCCTTCATTTACCATAAGGGTACATGTGCTCAAAAGGTTAGCACCTAGCAGCTAATCCTAATTTCATTCTGATTTTGGCCTTTTCAGGGCAAACTTTTTTGATGGCATCTACGTTGTCATTGTGTCGGAGGGGCCCCTGTGAGGGTCTGTCTGGTGAAAACGCTAAATGCTAAAGAGAAATGAAATAGTGGCTACCCAGAGGACAGTTCAGAATCAGATCTTCTCTGTCCAGCCTGTTTCTCCTAAACAGATTCAGACCATTTTCTCCCACTTCTTACGTTCAGCTCCTGAGAAAGAGCTTCCTCCAAGCTCAGCCCGATCCCAGTTTAAGATCTTCAAATTAAATTTCTTTTCTCTCACTGCTCTGATCTTTATTCAGCTCAGATCATCAGATCTTCAGATCCACCAGAAGATCCAGAAGAAAACTTGGTTTCTTATGAATGAGTCTGAAATTTGTCTCAGTGATCAAATTCAAGTCTGCACAACAAAAGTCAGACAGTTTTGATCCCTAAGGTGCTCCTTATTTCTCCTCAAGGGGGGTTAGGAGAAATAAGTCTGACTTAATAATCTCCAGGTAAGAAGATGATTTATTTCTGATGAAACAAAGGAAAGAGTGTTGCGAGCAACAAACTCTACCTCTGGGTAGCAGAAACTTACTTTCCTGATAATCTGATCGGCCCACACGCGCCATGTTCATACTCGTCCTTAAGCCTGTTTCAGAAGAAACCTGTGGTCGAGGAGCCGCTGATAAATTACTGAGAAATGACCGTCGGGGAATTTAAAGAGGCCTGCAGGAAACGGCGAGCGGTGTCAGGGGTTAGCGCCACGTTAAGGAAAACGGTTTGCAGTTGTTGCAAAAAATGATCCAAATCAGTCCCTGAAATCTGAGTAGCCTGGATGTGTCACTGATCTGGAATCAGATTACCGGTCAAGGAGTCTTGTTTTGATTCGCTACGTGGAAGGAACAGCTCATCAAGGTTACCGCCTCCCCTGAATTCCAAACATTATCGGCTGAGGAGCGTTCGGTGCACTAGGTCAACGTAGCTAGTAAGAGTAGCTCATAACCCGTCGGCGAGCATTATGCCTAAACCACATAAGCAAGTCTGTTTGAGTTCATGGCATGCAGTTAGCACTATGCTGACTGAAGGGGGGTGCCCAGCACAGGTTTGCTCCTCTACTAGAGACTTCAGTAATCGGGCAACAACCCAAAAACGTGCATGGCAGCCCACAGCATTTTACACTGTTTCTTCTCCATTAGGCTACTACAAATGTGGTCAAGTCGATGTTAATACAGCTATTAACCCATCAGATGTCGACTGCAATCTTAAACCATAAACCAACAAACAAGTTGAGATTACTTAACGACTTGAAGTTGTTTGTGACAAGCACAGACATGCAAATAGATGAGGTTGTCCAAAACATGTCTAGTATCTGAGGTTTTACCTAACTGCTTGCCTAAACCACATCAGCAAGTATATTTCAGGTCACTTAGCAGCGTCTGTTGATATAATCATGCAGTTAGCACCAACTTTAGGACCGGTACATGAATTAGCACCAACTGCATGCTTATACCAAAAAACAAGCCCAGTTAAGATTACATTACAAATTCCTGTTGTTTTGCAGGTAGCACAGACATGCTAACAGGTGGGGTTGACCTAAACATGAAATTTCACACTGGGGCAACAAGTTTAATGTAACTATCTAATGAAAGCTTCTCCATCAGTTAGCGTCATGCTAATCTGTTGTTCTCCCAGAAAATACAGTATTACAGCCGGTCACAAGCAAAACCAGCACATTGTTGATGCAGGACGAAACCTTGCAGTAACGTCTTTTAGAGAAGAAAAGCATTACTAACTTCAAGTAAATGTCATTTTGGACCTTTTTTGACACAGTATGGGGGGCTTTTGGTCCACTGTAGTATCCTGGTCAACATCATGGCCATGCTGGGTCACTACAAAACATAATGTATTTAAAATGTGCTTAGCCCTATGTTAATTTACCCCTGAAAATACACCAGACCCCTTCATTTGAATTAAGTGGTCGTTAATTTGTGAAACCGACCCCTTAATTTGATCTTAAAATTGGATTTAAGGCATGAGTGTGAAACCCTTTAATCTTAAATTTGAGGCGTTCATTCAGGAGGTTCTATTATTTAAGGGGGAACTTTGAAAAAGTAAGACGAAAGTTTTACCACTTAACCAGCCTTAATCTGTGAACTTTTCCCCTTTATTTTCCTTCATTTTCTGTATGGGAAATTAACGTCATTTTCAGGGGGAAATTAAGGTGTTTGGTTTCGTTGTGAGTGGCCAATCAGCATGAAGCTTTTTAGCATTGTGCTAAACCGCATGAGCAGAGTCAGTCTGAAATGACTTAACAGCAGAGTGTTGGTTTAGGCCTGCAGTTAGCAACATGCTAATTGGTAGGGCATTATAATTCCACTACTCGCTACATTAGACTTCACACATCAAATCTGTGTCAGCTGATCGCCCACCTTTGAGGTAGGTGTGGGGGGGTTGAGCCTTGTTTTGTGTCGTTGCTTGAGTCAGCTGTGTGAAAGCAGAGGTCTCACTGGGAATGACTTTTCTGAAGGTTCTCAGAGCAACGAGCACGACCGCAGAGGACGAGGGACGGGGCGGGGACAAGAGGGGCGGGGGTCTGCTCGACAGATAGTGAAAGGGTGTGAGTAATACTGCACCAAGTCATTGAAGACACACGCCACACACACACACACACACCGATACACACTGTGCAGGGCCGGTTCAGGTTTGAGTAAGAACACAAACGTGTAACCAAGAAGCTTGGCGAACACAGAGCTGTCCTCAATGTCCTTGACACCGAAAGTGGTGAGTCAGCTCCTGTCTGAACATCAGAAGAAGTAGCGTAGACTAATAAAAACACCCAGCAACAATAATGAATAATGAACTTGACTAAGAGGATCGTTTCGGTCTCCAAGGCGCAGGGAGCGAAGAAGAGGAACGAGGACAGAAATTTAGTCACTTTTCTAACTAGATGCACAATCGTGAGGTTCGCCACGGCTGCTCTCCCACGCGATGCAATTAATGCCAGAATCGGAGGCAAACATGGCCAGAGCCACAGCCAAGTGTGAAATTCGACAGAAGCCATGACGCATCGCCACATGCTCACCAGCGATCCATGTAAATATACGGCAGGACAAGAGCCCGTGCCGTCGCTAGCTTCTCAGCCTCAGCGTTAGCGCTGCTAGCGTGGTCAGGGAGTGCATGCGTGACCGCCTTTCAAATGGGGTGAAGCGGCTCAGGGGTTCCTGGTGGTCCTAGGAGACCCTTTGTTTGTAGAACCTTTACATCATGGAGTAATACTATAAAAATATCCTATAAAAGCCCCAAATCCTGTGTAATTCTCCGTATTTTACCCATTTAACCCATTCACCAAGTGAAGCAGCGAGCAGCCAGGAACACCGCGCTCGTGAAGCAGCGTATGGGGACGGTACCTTGCTCAAGGGTACCTCAGTGCTCAAGGGCACCTAGCTAGCAGTGTTTTGAACCCACAACCTTCTGACTGCAGGGGTAACTAGACCACCAGCTGCCCCCACTGATGTGCTTTTGTTCACAAAAAACAGTCCAAATTTATTCCTACACCTTCAGCCTCTTTTTACCCCTTTACAAGTAAACATACTGGTTCTGTTACTGTCAATATATGCAAACGAGCTCTGTTCTGATTGGCTGAACCTCGTTCAGAAGGCAGGGCTGAAACAGTCCCTATAACACCATTTCCTGTAGATCGAACAGGCAAATACATGTAAATGAACTGGTTTTTGTGACATCACAAAAACTGTTCGTTTGAAATGGGCTGTTTTTGCAGCTCAGTTTCCACACGTGCACAGTTTAAAACTAAGTGTTTACACACTACATCAAATTTTGTACTAAAACAACGAGGAAAATGTATTTTTTTTCATGCTTGTTAAGCTGATGACAAATGTGTAAAATAATGCAATGCTAATAGGTCCAAACAACCTGTTGGAAGCTGTAGAATAAAAAATTGAGCTGCAGGTCACTCTAAAATAACTGAGAATGTTGTAAGTCTTGCTGATAAAATGGCTATTTGTCAAGAAATTACTGTAAATAATTTCAGTTTGTCATTTAAAGATATTTACTACTTTTTTAACTTCTCTTCTTCGTGGCTTGCCTTTGTTTTGGTGTCTAGTTTATAACATTTCGTTGTTTATAACCTGTTTATGACAGTTTATGCCAGTTCAGTCTGCATTGTTTGTCGTAACTGAATTACGATGAGTATAACTATGATTCCAGACTGCAGTCTAAAGTAGAAACTCAGATATTTTCTCATCTCTGAGAAGCTGCTGTGAAAACTAGCACCAGCAGGGTGTTGCTGCTTTGTGCCCTCCGGGTTTGAGTCTCAGACGTGCCATGTGCCGTCAGCAGGTCTAGAGGTGCCGCCGGGGGTGTCTGCGACGTTGACGCGAACAATCGTGACTTGGCGGCCTCTCTTTTGCTTGTGGCACAGTCACATATTCCGCAGTGGCTAAGAAGAATGGTCCAGTTTCTCTCCTGATTACAGACGGGTGTGTTTTTGAAGCTGTTTGTGAGGCGTGGTTGATGCTAAATGACTGTGGAGGCTCCACCTTTTCTCCACTCAGCCAATCAGAGGCTTCAGCCCTAATCAGTACTGTGGCTAAAAGAGAAGCTAGCCTCAACAGTTAGCATGCCCTTCTATACCTTGTTAGCCATGCAAACATGGCTAGGTTTTTGCATTGAACTATTCTTTTAAGTAATCATGTCCAAGGAGTTTTGGTTTAAGTGAAAGTGATCTTTCTATCATACTGTGAAGAGCATGTAATTCTTCCTCTGCATTTAACCCATTCACCAAGTGAAGCAGCGGGCAGCCAGGAACACAGCGCCCGGGGAGCAGAGTGTGGGGGGGGGGCAGTGTGTGTGTGGCAGTGTGTGGGGACGGTACTTTGCTCAGGGTGCCTCAGAGGTTCTTAGCAGTCTTGGGACTCGAACCCACAACTTCTTGATCGCAGGGCGAACGCCCTAACCACTAGACCACCTACAGTAAAACTTTAGAGTTTTGATGTGTAATGTACCCTTATGTATTCACTCACTAGCTCTGTTTAAGAGTAAACAATTTGTTCACATTCCTTTCATTTAATCTCCTCAGTATGACCAAGATATGACAGTCTGAAAGAAAACAGGATTTTTACACCGACAAGGAGATTCAAATCAAGTGTAAAGAAATGAGGGGGGCTCGAGACTTTTGCACAGTACTGTATATATGTTGCTCTCCTTCACACATACTCCCACAACTTCTTAAACATCAAATTCAACAACTTTCAAGAACTTTTCCAGCCCACATTTACTCATATTCGAGTTTCAGACCGAAATCAAGGTTCATTAGTCTTTCAGCAATAATGTCAAATAGTGTTTAACTACATTTATAAATTTAAGCACGTTTAATTACCTGCGTCGTGTTATGTCTATTTTCAAAAGCTAGATTGTTTTTCTCAAATTCACACACTTTCAAGGATTCTGAGGACCTGTGGGAACCGTGTGGGCTGTGAGATGTAGCATCTCTTATTATTATGTAAATAATACAATTCTTATCTAATCTAATCTAAAGCCAATGGAAACAAAACTAGGTACTAATGCCAGATCACATAAAACCACTTTAAACGTCTCCAAACACACACTTTCCATCAGAAGCAACCCACTGACGGCCCCAAATTAATCGACTGCTTCATCCCCACTGGGACAACAAAACTTAATCCCTAATGCAAACTGTCCTAATCTAACGTTAACAGAGGGAGAACCCATGCGTGGGTTAAACAGGTTCAAACAGGGCCATTATTAATTGACATGGTTCGGGGGGGGGGTGTCTCCAACATCGCCCAAAACCTAAACCCAAATCTCAAATCTTATTGTGTTAAACCTTCAAACTTAACTAAACGTAAATCTAAAATTCCTAAATCTAAAATCAAGTCCACAGCTATGAAACCTCAAACTCATTCCTAAAACTAAAACATTGTTTCAGAGCTCGAGCAAAAGATTAAATATCTAGATTCAGAAGCAAGATTCTTTATTCATGTCACATGCATAATCCAGCAAGTACAGCATGTATCCTGAACCTCCTTTTTGACTGCGCAAGCATTATAAACAATAAGTAGATTTTAAATTAAAAATCCAGAATTTTCTGAAACACAATAAAAGAAATTAGTAAAGAAAGGTCGAGCATGCTGCCTCACCCCAGGAACATATTTTGAGTGAACCGAGGAATTTAAAACCCAAATTAAATGAAATAAATGACCAAAAATAAATAAATTCCTGGTGCAAAGACTACGACCACAGAACTTTGATTCTAGCAACAAAACAGGCGAATTCCTTGTCAGCCAATTAAAACCGAAAAAAGGAACGATTGCCTCCATAAAAAAGGAAATATTACCCATGACCCAAAGGAAACTAACGCTTTTAGAAATGTCTATAAAATCTTAAATACGTTGCAAATTGACCCACTGGATGCTGATATAGAAGAATTCTTCAATAATATAAACCTTCCAAAATTACAGGATGACCAGGTTATGGCTCTGGAGGCACCCATCACTGTGGCGGAACTCCATGATGCCCTTCAGCATTTTTTAAATATACACTCCAGCCAATTATTCTAATGGATTATTGTACTATCAATGAACTGGAAACCACATTTATTTCTTTAGATGCAGAAAAGGCATTTGATAGGGAAAATTGGAAAATTCAGCCTAAACTAAACCATAAACCCAAACTTGAAACCAGAACCAGACGTCCCAAAAACTAAAATGCAAAATCAGATTTTATAATTTTATAACCCAAACTCTAGACCTCAAACTTCAAAAAGTTAAAATCAGAACTTTACACTCTAAACCGAAACTCTAAACCCAATAAAACCTTAAAACTACAGTTTCTAAACATGGTCTAAACCAGAACTTGAAGTCCAAATCCAAACTCCAAATGCAAACTCTAAACCTGCAAATTAAAACCCCAAGTTTAAACCCAAACTCTAAACTACAACTTTAAACCTGAGCTTCAAGCCTAAACCCCACACTTGAGCCCAGGTTCTACACTAGAACAGTCCAGATCAGACTTGGAGCCCAGACCCTGCAGCAGAACCCCTCCCCCTCCCCCGGTATCGATACTCGTCATCATTAATCTTCATAAGTCTCGATACTCCGATCATTATCGATCATTAAGATCATAAACTCTCCTCGCGGGCGGTTTCGACCTCATCATCTGACAAGCCCAGGATCAGTCCCGACCCTCATCATCTCACAGGTCCAGGATTAGTCCCGACCCTCATCATCTCACAGGTCCAGGATTAGTCCCGACCCTCATCATCTCACAGGTCCAGGATCAGTCCAGAGCTCCAGACTGATCTCAGACCTGCTCGGTCCTGCACTTCACTACCAACACACACTCTCTCTCCCTCTCATACACACACTCGTGCACGCGGGTGGCCCTGAGTTTGGAGAACATCTCAAACATCTCCAGCCATGTGCCTCATCACCACGCGCTCCACGGCACGCGGGGCCAGAACCGCTCCAGTGTGGCACGGTTCACCTTCAACCCTGCACTATTTCCAGAACCTTTAGAGGAGGCACTTCCAGCTGCTCTGAGCTCAGATCTGATCCGTTACTCACCATCGCACCGAACCAGGTCCTCAGCAGAACCTGCAGGAAAAACTTTTCTTCTCCAAACCCGGGTCTCAGAGCTCCTCTCCGCCCTGTTCTCCTCTCTCCCGGCCGGGCCGAGGGGGGTTTCTCTCGGGGGGGATGGTCTCCACACGCCAAAACCTTCTTTTATTTTTATTTTTTAACTCTCAAAGTAGCGCTGCAGAAACGTTGTGGCAGAACCGTCCTGCTGCGCATGCGTGCCTCGGTAAAACGGGTGGGTTTTCTTTCTCTACCCGTTTTACGGAGCTCTGCCTCAGTACTAGGATTGGCTACTAGGATTGGCTACTGATTTCAGCTCCGTATGAGTATAAACTTCTGGCCAATCCTAGAGCAGGTGGGCGTGGCTCTCCTCAATACCGGTGTGGAAAGAAAATGCGATGTAATGACTAAAGGCCTTCATCTGTTATTATATAGAGAATTGTGCTTTAAAAAATAGAGACAGAAGGACAAAGGTAATCCGAATGTTATAAATAAAGAAATAAAAATAAAGCATTTGTCAGGTAGTATTTTATAAAATTAGGCCATAAGAGAGAAATCAACACGCAGAGCCCTATGAATTTGAATATAGAATATATTTCACACCCTGTTCGCAGTGATATAACAGTGTGAAAAATGAGTTTTTGTCACATATCGTAACTTTTTTAAAGTTGAGATCCCCTCCGAAGGTGGTGTTTTGGACTGCTGGAGTCTTATTGAGTTGTTTTTGGAGTTAAAATGACAGTTTTTACAGTAAAGTACAATGGAAACAATAAAAGCCCTCTGCAGGACCGTCCTCCACTCAACACGTTCGCTTTAGGACAATTCAGCTCTTCAAAGGGCCCAGAAATGAATCGGGGATGTGTGTAATAGGAATATAGGATCTAAGTGTTCATTGTAAAATATGCGCCCCGGGGCCTCATTTACAGCTCAATAGGTGATGACCTGTCATGTCAACCCTTGAAGAGGCACCTCAGCTTCCTTTCATGCTCTGCGCTCTGGCACTTGTTAAATGTGTGGGGTGTTTGGGGAGGGGGTGTCGGGAGGAGGGGGGATATAAAAGGCCGGGCTGGTGCCACAACCTGTCATTACCAAGCCGCCGGCCGGACCTCCAACATGCTCGGAGTTTTATTCCTGATCTGCTCCCAGCTCCTCCTGGCCGGAGCCCTCGGGACCCACAGGAACGCCAGCGCCCCTCGCCACCACCCGCCGTCCTACATGATGCGCCTGTACCGCAGCTTCCGGCCCGGACAGACGCCTTCCGACGACCCAGCGGAGCACGACAGGAGCAAACAGGCCGACACCGTCCGGAGCATCATGGCCAAGAGTAAGAACCTCTTCTTTTTCAGCTTTTCCTTCATGGCACAGAGCAGGGACTGGGGTGGGACAGGGGTTTCTCTTCTTTTACAATCCAAACTCAAGTTCCTCAGGGGCCCTCATGGGCCCTCAGGGGCCCTCAGGCAGCTCAGGCTCCTCTCTGGCCCAGAGCCAGAGTACCTGGCTCAGGTGAGCTCCAAGCTGGGCAGAGCGCGTACAGGGACTGCGACGGGAAACTTAAAGGAAAGGCCTGAGTTTACAGTTCATATGCTCTCAATCCAGTCCGTTTATTTACTTATTTATCAAGGGAGTTTCTCAGTGAATCCTCTACATGGTCCTGCGCTGCACCTAAACATTCTGAGTTTGACATATCAGGAAAAAATATAGAATTTGGATAAAATGTGCTGGAACATTTGCCAAAGCTCAAATTTTATGTTTTTTTCCCTCAAGATGTTAAATTCGGCCAATAGTAATAGTGCATTAAAATGTGTAGGAGTCTGTATCTGTCGAGACTTTAAACACTTTACACACCAGGGGCGCAAAAAATTTCACACATGACTGATTTTCTATAAATTTATATGTGACCATTTTTCTTTTTTCATATGACCCTTATCACATATATATATATATATATGCATGTGTGTGTGTGTTGTGATGGGGAAGGGCTGCAGCTCTGCTCTGCTCTGCTCTGTTTGAGGGTCAGGCTGTCAGATGTTGAGATGTTTAACCCAGACACCTTCAGCAGCCCAATCCACATCTCCAGCAGAGCTCAGAGCTTCACTCCTCCAGTCTGCTGCTCCTCCACCGCCGCTGCTGTTAATGTGGATTAACATCTCGCCAGACATCCCCATACAAATCACATGTTAGCCCAAATCCACATCTCACCCTCGCTGCCTTTCACACTTCGGCCTGATTAGATTAGCCGGCCCGGGCCTCCCCGCGCTAGTGTGTGTGTGTGTGTGTGTGTGTGTGTGTGTGTGTGTG
>JBBIGA010067216.1:0-12195 GCA_037576975.1 Alestes dentex
CTCTCTCTCTCTCTCTCTCTCTCTCTCTCTCTCTCTCTCTCTCTCTCTCTCTCTCTCTCTCTCTCTCTCTCTGTACTCAGCAGGTGTGAACGCGAGAGTTCGTCGCGCTGTCTGAGCTCACTAAACGTGAAATGTACGAACTGGCCCGAGGAGAAAGCTCGTGAGAGACGGTGCAGCAGCGGGACACCTGTGTTTGGAGTTCGAGATTTCCAGGACCGTATGCGCTGGAGTATACTTTAGGTTCGTGCCCGCCGGAGAGAAGGTCCTCCGGCACTTCGGGGTATCTCAGCAAGCCTCAGCTCATATGTGTGTGTGAGAGCCCGCACGACTCTGAGAACTGAGTTTCTATTTAAAAAAAAAAAAAACAACTTATTTGCAAATAACCACTGCTGCCTGCGAGTGCGTCCTTTTCCCTCAGCGACCATGACACTTGCTGTAAATTCTAGATTAATGTAAAAATCCTTGATTTGTGTGGAAACCTTCATTTATACTCATTTTTACTCATTTAAAATCTTAATTGATGTTCAAACTTTCTCATATATTAAATCAATAATAATTAAAACAGCCATCCATTGAAAGGTTCACTCCAAAGAACCAGCGTGTTTTTAGAGAAATTGTTGTTAGTGTTATTGTTTCTGATGATCTAGCCTTTATTAAATTTCAGCCTTAATGTATGGTACAGTGAAACATGGCTCTAAAAGTTGAAAACCTCTGGATTGCATGAACAGGCTGAACAATGCAGGTTAGTACTGAGAAGTCACATAACTCCTTTCTCTGCATATCAATAAGCAACTGATGAATCACAGTCATTAACAGGGCAGAACACACTTTTTAATTACACACAAGCTATGCATCTTTAAGACTTTCATACAGCACATTCACATTACATTCATTCCAGGACGTAAGCAAAAGCCCTTTTCCTTTTCAATTTCTGGTGCATCCACACAATCAGCACACAGGTCTTTTGATCATATTCCTAAAAAAAAGGAACTATTATACGATATCCACTGAACAATTATTTGAGAAAAAAAAAGCTAAATTCCAGTGTTTGATTCAATATTTTTAATTTACACACTCCTTAAGTTCCTAAATAGTTAGTACTGGATACACTGTCCCAGGAAACACATTTTACTTAGTACACAATCTTTACATTGTGTGGTGGTTCCTCATATTGGCATTTCATTTGTTAAAATGGTTCATTAAAGAAGCATCTATTGACCATTTTTAAGAGGTAATTTTTTAGGGAACTTCTATGGTAATTGTCCAAAGAGCCCTTTTGGCAGCTTTATTTGTAAGAGAGTATGGCAGTATGGGTCAGATGATCATGTCAGTTGCATCAATTAATTAATCAGTCCAAGTTCAGTAAGTTCTGGAGGTTGCTTTGCTTTCCCTTGTTTTCTGTTTTCCCTCCATTTCATTTTGTCCAACTTCTCTCACCATGGTCCTCCAGGGAGTCACATCGGTTTACTGGCCTCCACCAGCAGCATCGAACATCTTCTTCCTGCCTTCCATACCAGACATGGCCTCCACGTTCTTACGCCAGTCACCTACCTCAGAGGTCAAGACCTGACAGAAAGAAAGAAGTGCAAAATGGTGGGATGTTAAAATGTTAAGACAGTGGTACGGGAGTACCAGGATAGACCTTTTTTAAGTCTAATTTCTGTTAGTTTCAAATAGTCTAAATAGATTTTGCATGCCAGGACAGCCAATGGTAACAACAAATAAATAAATAAATACATACATGAATAAATAAACAAATAAATAAATAAGTAAGAATCTCACCTCATTGAAATGTTAAGCTACATAAGTTGGTGCAGGTTTACAACGCCATCTGCATCTACAACAACTGAACTGCTACACAAGTGATCTTAACTAGCAGTGAACATGGTGAGCTGTTCTCAAGCCTACCTCGTGTTTAGTGAATATACTAAAGCATTTAATTTTGTTTGCTAACAAAAGTTAAAATGCTGTTATACCTTCTCTTGTTTGATATCTTCTTTCTTGACTGATTTGAGGTTAGCTCGGAGATCCATGGAGCCCTTGTGTTTGGAGCCCAGCAGAGCTCGCATCATCTCATCAGCAGACACACGCACCTTCCGCAGTGCTGGCTTCTTAAATTTACCTCCCAAATCCTGAACTTTCAATTTCAGCTCATGAATCTGGAATAGGTGTCAGATATGACGACAGGACAGACAGTTTGTGACATGGTCCTACTGTGAAACTCCTGGAAATCACTACTATTACTATTAATAGTGTTAGTATTATTTTTTATTATTAATCATACATAATACCATGTATATACACCAAAATAAAAGGTTAGTCTAAAGTAACATAAGACACTAAAGGTTTCCGCTGCTACCTGTTCAGAAAAAAAAGAAAACCGATTTATGAATGTTAATGTGCTGTTGCTCGGAAGATGCCTGTTACAATGTTCGTGACTCTGGACGAGGGGCGTCACAGGCATTCAGAATGTGTGTGTGTGTTGGAGGGGGGAAGGGGTCACTAGCTGGGGTCTTGGTGTCCTCCCTCCGAAAATTTTTAATGAAATAGGTGCCATTTCCTGCATTCTGGTGTATTTTTAACTGATTGCTAACCACCTAATTTTACCTACAAAAGTGACTTAATTCAATGACTATTTTAGAGACAGATTCAACAATTCAACAAGTACTCATTCAACTAGTCCATATATTCATCAGCCTGTTTTTAAACCCACTGCTATGCCTGAGATAATGAAATTAATGTGACACAATTTATCACAAACAATGCCTTTATGGGTGCATTTTACTTTTTATTTTGTGTATGTACTTTTTTTTTTCATTTTAGATATAACACAACATTTCCATTGGAGAACAATAACTGTCTTGTGGGGAAATTTTGACTTACTTTCCGCTTCTTTGTAAATCATTTTGTCATGTCCATTTTGTCTGGGGAGGGAGCAAATATTGCAAACAACTGTTTATCAACCAAGAATACCCTGCGCACAATGGGGCTGACGTTACCTGCTGCTGTTTCGAGGAGCTTGTCTATGCACTAACGATTCACTTCACTTTCATGCGGTGAGTTGGAGGCATTTCCAGTGGAATGTGTATTCTCCTATCGATTAAGTGGAATGGACTCTTTTGCGAAACAGCGCTGAGTGAACTAATATTTTGTGTTAATGTGGGGGGGTCCAAACGAATAATTACAAAATGTTTGAATGACGGCGGCGCCCATGCTCTGGACTATGTGTGTGTGTGTGTGTGGGGGGGGCAGCTAAATAAAACATGAATGCCCTGACAGCGGCAAATAGCTTTGGTTTTATTTTTGATTTGATTGCATTAATGTTTAATCAAATTAAATATTTTAACTAAAACTGTGTTTAAAGGAACACTGCTGTTAAAAGGTGTTTGCAAACCAAATGTTATTTCACTTCTGTTCATGTAGCAGTACTTTTAAAATAAAAGTGTGCAATACACTAATTTTCAGTTAATTACTGAATTTTGCATATAAGATTGCGATTAATCATGATTCATCGTAGAAAATCATGTGATTAATTGCGATTTAACTTTTTTATAATTGCCCAGCATTAACAAAAAAATATAGTCACTAAGAAGAGGTTACTAGGCCAGAGAAAACACAAGTTTGTGACAAATAAAAAAAGAGTCTTAGTAAAGTGTTTGTGTAAACATGAGCCCTTAGAACAACTTTCTGGAACAGCAATGCAGCTTGACAGAAATTCTTTGGAATTGGTGGTGAAGAGCGCTATCTAACACGTCAGTTTAAAATGTCCCATAAGTGTGTTCAACTGGGTGGAGATCTGGCAACTGTGAAGGTGATAGCATATGATTTTTTAAATTATTTACATACTAATCAAAGCATCCTGTGTCATCTCATGTCCTGTGAATGAGGGTATTGTAACTCATTAGGTTTCAAATGTTTCATCCAAGAAGATGATTCTGAAAACCTTTGTTATTGACTTGCCCCTCTTCAGATGTGTGTGCACTGCAGTGCAGTGGATATTACAGTGCACCCTACTGTAATATCCCTCTTTATATTATTGTTCTTGCTGATGCAGTCTGACCACATCTTTAATTGATATTCTCAATCATCTGAGGATATTCCCCTACAGTCGCACCAATGCACTGAATGTGTGCTTTTAACCACAGTTTCTAAAACTATTTACAGATCTAAGTGCATCTGCATGACCTAAATGCAGATGCCAGTGAAACATGAGTCAGTTCAGTTGGGCAGTCTTTGTGACTGAAGCTCCTGTCATCTATGCCTCAGTAAAGAACCCTCTTTCAAAGTCTTTCCAAAGATCATTTGCTCTCACATAATCCAAAATCTTCAGCTGCACGTGCTCAGGAATTTTGTACATGCCATTGAGCAAGGCAGGATGTTTACTGCTTAAATGTATCCTGCACTAAGCCAGTCTGGAAGTGTCTGCTCTAGATATGTTTTTCTATCGAAGCTTTTGTTTTATTGATCAGCCATATGTTCCTATTTAGTCCAAAAATTGTTTATACTCACATCTTTATTGTGCTTGCTCACTTTAGACTCACAATCAAATCGCTCTTCATCCACAATATCAATCTTTTCGTGGAGCTGCCTGCACAGATTCTGAAAGAAATGACCAAGCAACAAGCATTCCATTGAGACAGAGTGCAACAGAGTATGGGAAACAGCGTTGCAACATTTGTGTTGCATATGTTTCAGATCCTGTCCAGCTGCAAGAGCTGTTTTTTTTTTTTTACAATGAAATGGCTCATCTCATGGTAATTTTCCTTTAGCATTAGAGTTTCATGTACTATGTAAGCATTGTTAATGTTTGATAAATATTGTTCACACTGTAATCCTTATGGTTCATGTTAATTAATCCTGTATTTTAGTGATGTCACAAAAACCAACACCTATTCAGGATGAAGCCATCTAAGGGTATATAATTCCCCCATATAAAATTTGGGTCAGCTGGTGGCCTGGTGGTTAAGGAGTTGCCTCTGTGATCAGAAGGTGGTGGGTTCAAATCCCAGGTTTACAAATGGCACCACTGAGGTACCCTTGAGCAAAGTACCATCCCCACACGTTGTCGGCTGTCCACTGCTTCACTTGGGTGAATGGGTCAAATGTAGAAGACAAGGTTCACACTGTTCACACACTGTTTGCTGTGCTGTGGTGTGTTCATGCATGACAGATGGTTCCCTTTCACTTGTGGGTAGATCCAGGGGTGGGGCCACAGCAGCAATGTTCTTTGTAGAGAATTTGATTGGACCCTTAAGTGCCTGTCACCTATCACTCACACGCACGTCAAGCATGTCATTGTTTTACACACACATATATATGTGTGTATATATATATATATATATATATATATATATATATATATGTGTGTGTGTGTGTGTGTGTGTGTGTGTGCTCATCACCTCTGCGATCTTTAGGGACCAAGCATGATGTTCCACATAAAGCCAGTACAGGCATTTTAGCATGGAGCAACCAGAGATCTTAGAATGACCTTTGTTTCTCATGATTGTTGAAGAGAGGTCACAAATTTTGTACACAATGACCTTTTGAAAATTTCATTTTCATGGTAAAACAAGTACTGGTGTGACTACGTCTCTCAGTATGGTTATTGTGAAATGATTTGCCAGGTGATGAGACATTTTATGTGCAACTGAATGTAAAATTCCCTGTAATACATGAAATGAGCTTTATCAGTACTGTGGCTGATGATTATATTTACAGATATTATGAGATCATTAAAAAGGCATTTGTAGGCATTTATTTGGCCTTTGAACAAGAACTGTGGCGCCATTATGACCACACACACACTCATATTACCTGCAACTCCCCCAATGAAAGCCCAGAGAGTTGTAGAGGAGGCAGTTTCTCTCCCAGGTAACGGATTTTCTCCTCATCTCTGTCCTGCTTCTCCTTCTCCAGCTCTTCTATGGCTCTGTTAAGGAGCAGCATCTAATTGGACAACACAAATATAATATGTAAAGGTGACAGACCTTCTGCACTCACAGGGTAGTCACAAATCTGAAACACTGTAGGATTTAAGGTCACAATGTGAGATACAGATGTATTGTTTACTTGTATGTTTGTTTGTTTGTTTGTTTGCTTGCACTGTTCTGAAAAAAACATTTGCAATGTAAATGTTCAAATTGTACAAACTCTGAAATAGAAGTTTTGGTCTGTGACTTTCAGCATGCCTCCTCCACATGTTAGCAACTTCAGCTTCACTGCTGCCACCATGTGGTTAATAATAAATAAATAAATAAATAAATAAATAAATAAATAAATAAAGATTTTCACTTTAAAAGACTTGCTTCTGCTGATACTTACAGTTTATGTCTAAATATTAAAAACAAACCTTAAGAGATAGTTTTCGGGATGCTGAGATCTTGCATTTTGGCTGCAGAGATCAAAAAAGATTATTAGATATGTTCAAGATTTATAGAGTTTCATAATTCACTTTCTTGTAAGAAAGGTCAGTATTTTAAGCACTGTTCAAATAATTTCTATAAATACCTTGTCAAATGCTTTTGGGTTTCCTTTTGGGCGTCCCTGGAATTGCAATACCATGACAAAGGGAACATCCCACATGAACAATTACAGCACCATACCATTAATGTATGTGTTTAATCTTCTGAATTTCACTTCAATAGAACATTTTCACCATCCAAAGAAACCATGTATGTCAGGTTTTAAGTAACAGTGCAATCGCCCTTTCCTTTGGGTGAGACCTTCATAATAAATGAACCAATAGAAATGGTCCAGATTTTTACTTTAACTTACATAAGTAAAGAATGTGTTAGCTGTTTCATGTAAAATGACCAATTTGAAGATTTTTTGTTTTTTGGGACTTTTTTTACTTGAATTTTACTTAACTTTTTTTTTTTACATCAACAATCTACACTTTGTGTAGTCAGCCTGTGTGCAAAATATACTGCAAAAAATGCCTACCTCACTGCCATTGTAAAATGATGAAGTGCATGAAGGAGAAATTAAAAATAGCAAATCAGAGCCAAAAATGGACATCCTTGCTGTGGACAGCTGAACTAAGCACAAAGCAGCTGTTATTAATAGATAAGATATAAAATTCATGCAAGCCTAATGAATGTACAGCAAGCCAAGCGATACTTACATTGACATCTTGGAAACTTTTAGCACATAAGAAAAAAGGGGAAAGAAATGTAAAAGAAAATCAGCATTCCAATGAAACATTAAACACAGTTCCACTAACAGAACTTAACTGAACAAAAGTCAGCGATTAAGTCTTTTTAAAATTCACTGTCAGAGCTTACCTGGGTGCTACTCTAGTAAATGAGGCCGGAACAATGGTCTGCTGACACAATGGCAGCTTTTATGTCCTAGCCGCTGTTAGCTGCCAGAGCAGCAGATATAGCCTAGTGTCTGTCCTCAGGAATGACCTGGCGTCCCTCCAGGGATGAAATATCACCCACCCTGAGGCTCTGACAATACATTCAGTTTAAGAATACACCATGAGCACCAGGGAAAGGGATTGTGTGAAGGGATTTTGTGGAGATCATTCACAAGCACAACCACACGCATGCAGATAACAATCTTCTGCGCACTTTCTCCAATATTTGTTTGTTTATTTGTTTCTTTTTGGGATGTAAAGTTAAATTCATCATACACTGCTGCCTAAGTGCTGATTTCATTAAACACATCTAAAATTAGATGACATTGGAGCAAATTCATTTCATGTTATGATGAAACTGCAATGCATCATAAAAGTGATATAATAAAATATGGTCACATTTCCCCATAATGTATATTTCCATTTTATTTGGCATGTCCAAATTACAGCAAGCGGTCATACACACATTGAGCTTTATGTTAAGAGTAGGTGATTTACACTGATCTTTCCTGGCTTCTTCTGAGTGGAAATGAAAGCGAGCTCCACGCGTTGAGTTGTTGTGCATTAAAATATGCAGAAGTGTGTTCCATTAAAAAAAATCAAAATATTATTTGATTGGGGTGCCAAAACATTTGGATATGACTAAATACTTGCAGTGACCACATCTTTAACTTTTACTGATGGATCCTGTTTATGCTCCTTCCTTTATTTAGTAGCATTATTCAACACTGAACACAGTGTGTCTTTCAGTATCTTATTGTTTTAAAAGCATTTCTCCATAGATACACAATATGTTTGGAAATTGGGCAACTTAAAGTTTTTTTTGTCTTTTTTCCATTCAGCCATCAGGATAAATATGTATGGTATATACAAACGAAGGGACAGCTGAAGAGACTCTGCGTTTAAACATAATAGGTGACCTTAGAGGGATCCCTGTACTCGCTCAGTAAATTATCAGTAACAGGGCATGTGGTCAAGCATGCTGTCTGTCAGTAAGTCAAATAATGCCATGCTAAGTATGCCTCTAACCACATTCCAAATGCTGCACCTCATCAGGAAGCTTCATCAAGATGTTGCTGATGTAAAGGTCACATTTTCTAAAAAAGAAGCCATAAAATCAAAGGTTTGAAATGCCTATGGGCCAAAGAGCTTCATTCGCATGTTATGCAGCGATGTTGAGGAGTGATTTATAACTTATAGGTTCACCAGGCAGGGTTTCCTTTGGAGAATTGAGAATCTCCATTTCCAGTGGCATGTAGTGTATGACTAGAGGCGTAATCCCTGAGTAAGAATCCATCCCACAGTTTTCTCAAATTGTAAGTCCCTTTGGATAAAAGTGTCTGCCAAATGAAGGAAATGTAACATAATGTAACAGGGTTTACGATTATCTAATTATTTTGTATTTGTACTCTTTTGTTTACATTAATTATTGTGGCATTTGGGTGGATGGAGTCACTGCTTTAAAGGTTTTAGGATCAAATACCATGAGATGATCGCCAACAAATTCACTTTACAAAGAGCCAGATGCACTTAACATTGCCCCCTCAATATAGCCATATGCTATACATCACGAGAAGAACATATAGGGCCCACAGGACATAGTGATAGACAGAATAATCCAAGTTCTCATATGTCACATCTCTGAATGTCCCCAACATGCACACACACATCTAGGGAATAGCAGGGGGTACAAGCAAATGTTCTTTGTCATACAAGTGTTCATCCTGAGCAGGTGGCTCTGCTATTTATTCAGAAACTTGATGCTAGTGCAGTTGTTGGAGCATTGCGCATCACACACTTTTTGCTGCCATTATCTTTCTCAGAAAGCCAGTCTCGGGTGCCTTACTGTGACTTTCCTTTTCGTCACTTCTGAGGCATAAAACCATCAGTCAAAGACTGACCACTGCCCACTGCCCATCTTGATGGAACTGTGGGACAGCTAGCCACTTAAGCTAACACTATGAGCAAGGTTCTATAGGCACTGTCCTTTTTCCATGCAATGTAGTAAGACTGGCTATTAAAAGTATAATATAGTAGAGGTTTAATGTGTAGCTGTTAAGTGTCTTGCAGATTAATGGCATTGTCCGCTACATTTGTCATTGCCTATGTTGCTCTCTCCACTAGGATAACAAACAAGTGGAAACAGTTGCTCTTGCCAGAGGTTTATATGCCCGTATAACCTTGATTCAGCGCCCTCCCCTATCCCCCCCTTTCTCTTCTCACTCTTTCTTTCAAAGCATTCCTCGGATGGTGAATGTGGCCCACCATCTTCCAGTTCACAGGCTAATTATAAACCACTGCATTAGCGCTGCCTGCTACAACTGGGCAAATATGGCTTACAAGCCTTTGGACACTGGTTGTTGTAATTCAAGTACATCTTGCCCAGCAGTAGAGAGGATTTTTCCTACACCAAGAGGCTTAGACACCAGTTCAAACTCTTCTCAATACCATACTACAGAGTGAGTCCCAAAGGAATCTTATGCTTTCACATTTCATTGGTGACTGCCCAAGCCTGTAAATGGTATTTCTGGACCTGATTCTGCAGTTGAACAGTAGAGGCTGATCGTGCCTCATGACAGCTCAAAAATCATTAGCGAATTACTTATCATTACAACAAGCATTTATGAGCTCCTACAATAATAAGTCACAACAATCACCACTAGTCTCCTTGGGGAGCCTCACCCACAAATTAATCTAATACACGGGTGTGGGGTGGGGTGGGGGGGTGAAGATAAAGTGTGACCACCTGGGGTCCCTAAGGATCAGTTTGAAAGCTATTAAGATAACCTAGTCCATTAGTTGATATGCCATTTATTCCAGTGTTGGTTAATTAGACATCAACAAAAGTTTGAACTGAGGCCTTGAGAGGAAAAGTGGACCAAGACAACTTTTTGGGTATCAGCTCTTCTGACATCAATACCCTCTAAGCACTGTATATTTTGTGGGGAATAATGAACCAAGTCCATATGCAATTCTGGAATATTCGCTAGATGGTAGTGATGTTCTTCCTTGAAATTGATTTTCCATGCAACTTAGATTTTCACAGGCCAATTTCTCAAAACAATAGGAACTGGACTTGGTCCACTCTTCCCCTAAAGGCCTCAACTCTTCCGGCAGTTAATACCCTTTTCTTCCCTGTGTTCGTACAACCGCCTCATATTTCAATCTCAGATTTTTTCCTTTCACTCTCCCCCCTCTCTCTTTCTTGCCTGAGTGCTGAAGGCTTGTAGGCATGCAGGGATTGTGGAGGGTAATGGATGACTTTAATGTGCCTATTAGTTTTGATCTTTTTTAGTGAATAACATCATCTATCTGTGGCAAATTAGCCAGAGTTTGACATTTTAGATTCACAGGCAGGAGAAGTCATTCACGCTGTCTCTCAAATTACATACAAAAAATACCATAATTAATCTTAAGCTTGTTGTGAGATGGTCATTCCTTGATGTAATTGTTCACCTATTCAGCTGACTAAATGCACTATATGAGTGCATCATGTTTTCTCAGTACTGGATCTCCACTAGAGGGTGTTGATCTTCGCAGGAGCGGGTATTTTCCATTAGGAGTGGGTGGTTGTAAAACCTTGAAGAGAAGCTTTTTCTATTAGTTAAATACTTGAAACTTAAAACTTATCATAGCAGAGATCATGATTTACAAGTCTTAAAATAAATCATCAGGCAAGTTAATCTGCACCAGAAAAATTATAATAACAACAAGAACTAAACTGTTTTCCTCAGCTGACGTGGTTTATGCTGATCCAAAAGCTTGTCATTTGATCTTGAATTTAAAACAGGAGTTTAATTGTGTGTATTGTATAACTGCATATTGTATGTCATTTTATATTGTATGTAAATATAGATATTAAACCATGGGTAGATCTGTATACGTTATATAGACTGGAGTCTAGGGCCTCACAAGCACGGGGGCCTCACAAGCACGGGGGACCTCACATCAACAAAAATGAACTACAAGCCTGAATCTTTACCATGCTATCTTTTGGCTAAATACTTTGTCTGTTTTCGTGTCATCTTACCCATCATTTTCAATACAAGTTTAAACTCTCATTTAGTTTAACTTTGTCTCCTGCTCCCACTGCTACAGCACATTATTCTCTTTCTATCAAAAATGTTTCCTTGAACCAAAAATGTAGCCATTTATACATGGCAGCACATGTTTATACGCTATATGGTCAAAAGTATGGGGATGCCTGACCATTACACCAACAGGGACTTTAATGACATTACATTCAAATACATAGATTTTAATACAGAATTGTTCCCCTCTAACAGCTCCCACTTTTCTTGGGAGAATTTCCTCAAGACTTTGGAGTGTTTCTGTGGGAATGTGTGCCCTTTCATTCTTTAGAGCGTTTATGAGGTCAGGCGCTGATGTTGGATGGTCAATCTCCGTTCCAGTTCATCCCAAAGGTGTTGGATGGGGTTGAGGCTCTGTGCAGCCAGTCAAGTTTATCCACACCAAATTCATCCAACCAGAGCTATATCCTGATTCAGGTTCTTCAGAGGTGATTTCTTCAGACCTCACTCTCATACATTTTGTAAACTCTGATGCAAAGTTGTATGTTCCATGTTTTCCACCCTCTGATGCAGCTCTGAAAAATCTTGGACATTAGGTGAAGGAGCCAGAACCAGGTATTTTAGAACAGATATACAAATATTTAAACAGAGCTGTTGGAAATGTTTCTCAAAATGTCCTTCTCATACATACACAGTGTTTCTTTAGTAAGTATCAGTGCATGTGATCCTGTAATGCAACCATAAGAGGTCACAAGCCAGTGATTCCTTGTGCCGGTCCCAAGTCCGGATAAATGCAGAGGGTTG